>JAMWFC010000133.1:0-124574 GCA_027475525.1 Macrolepiota albuminosa
AAAAATATTCTTTTCTATTTTTTTCTCAATAAAAAAAATTCAAAGAGAAATATCATAAAAATTCTACAAGTCAATGGTTAACCTACATGTCCCAGCTATTCTAATTGTCCTCAGACATATCTTCATCCAATAAAGGACCAAGGCGCGTGAGAAAACCTTTGGAAGATGCTTTGCCTCCAAAACACTGCACTTTTCAATTCGATGATCTCGGATACTTCTCAATTATCCTCATTTCTTGTCTTTCCCAGAGTGATGTTTTGTTCCAGACGTTCTCCTTTATAACAGCTTTGTCTCCCTATATTGGTAAGTCAATCGCAACACAAATCATATGTTTTCCAATTATCGCCGTCTCAGTTAGACACTCGCACCACCAACACCTAAGTTCATTGGCCACGAGTCCCGGCATTTCAAGCATGGATTCTCGCTTCCTGTATCGACTCTATGATCATTTGTGGATTTTTGGTGGGCCGTTAACGTGTCATCTTCAAATTTTCGTTCAAAATCTATATTTATATCGTGCTCAGCGACTTGCCTTCCGGTTTACATTTGTCCAACATGCACTACACTGGCCTTTGATCAGTTTTCATTTGAGGATACCTTCAGTCTTATAGACTTCGCCACAAACGCTCTCCTATGTTTTTACTTTGGTATTCCAAAAAGGTCATTTTTCTGGGACGTTCAAAATCGTACGGATGACGCACTACAATCGTGGGAGCTTATGTGTCCTCAATCCGGGACCGTGCCCATTACTAGGCCTTTCATTCTTCTCGGGAATTTGATCCTTCATTTGGTGATGTCGCTTATCTTTCAATTCGTGTTTTTAACGCTAGCTAATGATTTTTTTGGCATCTGTAATACTTATCCTCAATCGTTAACGCCCGATATCCAAATCAATCATAACATCTTCGGTATCGGACACTATATACATCGAGATCTATTCTGACCGTTATGCAGGCAACTTTTGCTCGCAGCCCACCGCAACTTGAATGATGGTGTCCTGACCATCAATGTCTAATGGTCCATACATCGGCACTCTTTGCCTGTTTTGTTGATGAGGTGAGTGCTGACTAACAAACGTCGCACTCAAACATCATCAACCTACTGTGTTCCAGGTCCCTCGTTCGGAGGAAAATTGTTCATATTTTGTCGTGGCGGACGAACGTTATGTCGAATGCAAAATGCTTCAGATGCTATGGTCTCAAACTTCTGCTGCGAAAACGCAACAATCACCTGAAGATCAGGCACTCTGCGCCTTTCGAGATCCCTCCTCCTTCTACACCACTCCCCCTCAACTTCCAAGAACGCCTTGATCACTTCCTCGCCGGACACTTCGCTAGCGCAAGGGCTGTACAATGTTGTACTAGTCCACTGGCCGATTGAAGGCCTCGGGTAAAGTGTGCTTTCGTGTTGACGGGCGGGAGGGTATTCTCCATGATAATGGATATTTGTGGAGGTATGGGTTGGTAGAGAGCTGTATCCGGGAGGTGAAAGGACCATATAGGTACCGGCTGTGAAAGGACAGAGCCAAAAAATGATATGTTTGCAATTCATTTCAAGGGAAGGCGCAGTTCGAGGGTGAGGGCTGCTCCTGACCAATACCTGAACAAACATTATTGAAGTTCCAAGACGGGATGCAAACAACGTACCCAGCTACGAGTTCTAGACATGCAGACAGAATTCTGCTGACAGAGGTCCTCGTTGACCTTGAGGGTCTTCAAGACATTTGCCAGAATCCTGTTGTATATTTTCCCTCGGCCTGGCTCGTCTTCACCATCTGACTCACGCGGATACCATCCTCAGTCCTTGAAACATACTCCTGTCCCAGAGTGAGTACAGAGTGCAAGTATGAAGTGGTGTACAAGGTCTGCGATGTTGCGATCGTAGAGTTCCAGAAGCTACAATTCGATATAAGCAAAATCCGGTGCCAACGACCGATAAGCTCACATGTGAAATGGTGTTTTGTTAGACAGATTGATTTTCAATGTCCTTTTGACTTTGAGATCCGACCACAGTCCTGCCCAGCATAATTCAAGGACTCTCCTTACAAGTCAACGTCCCACATCCCAGAGAAGGTAAAGGGGAGGGGAGGGAAACTGAACACTTACCCCTTCCGCACTCCTCAACACCAACGCCTTCGCCTACGCCCATCCAGGAAGCAAACTCGGATCCATCCTCTTCCTCTCATAATCCTTATCCGTTCCCCTTCCCCACAGCCCCCACACCCCCCATGCACCCCTTCCTCCCTCCTTGTTCCTTCCGCTCCTGTCTCTCACGCACTCAATCAAAATAGTCAAATACGTCGACCAGCCACTCCCCCATTCCAACTTTCACTGCCAATAGATTAAGATGAAAAACTGCACCGTGTGGGTCAGAGTGGGGGTCGAGCGCATAAAAGAGTCAGGAGGACTCGAAGGCGGTGCGGGTGCACCCTCGGTGCTGGAGGTCACTGTTCGTAAGTCGGTGTGACGTCTCGGGATTCCAAAGGGAGGGACATACGTGATTTGTCGATGGAGAGCGAGGAAAAAGGGGCGGTTTTCGACACAATCGAAGTCAAGCCTATTTGTGCCAGTTTTGAACGTGAAGGCACCGATAAAGGCACGCTCATATGTGAAAAGAGCACGATTGACGAAGTCGACGGCTTGTGCGTATTCTATGCATGGTGTGCAAGTCAACTTGAGCGTAAAGTGAGAAAAGAGACGGAAAACGTACCCTCGTGATGGCGGTACACTTCCGCTAGTTGAAAGAGGTTATCTTCATGCCAGGAGAGCTTGCGTTTGACTTCCCATAATACGTCAGGGTCTATCATAGTGTGATATCATGGATCAGCACAGGAGAGAAGAGACGAAAAAGATCAGACACACGTCCGCTCATAACAGCCTGGATAAACAGCTTAGTCAAGCTCTTATATCTCTGACTATACTCCACCGTCCACCACTTCTCCTCCCCTCTTGCTTTTCCGTCCTCCTCAATCCACCCCCGTCTACCCCGCAATTCCTTCACCTCTGCCGCATCCAAGCTCCTGATGGATAATCCTTCCCTCTGACTCACGCTCCACCACCCTGGCTGTGGTCTTGTCAGGTTCGACTTCTGTTTGATCTCTGCTGCACGTCGAGGGTTCCGAGAGTGTCCAGCCGTGGAAGAAGAATCTGTGGAGGATGAGATGACTCTGGAGCCAAAGAATTTGCGCATTTTGGCTGCAGAGTCAAGGTGGGCGAAGGAGACAGGCGTGTTCGGCGGTGGGAGGGGTGCGCAAGACCCGGTTGATGTTGAGGATGCGGTGGAAGGATACCTGATATAAGATAAGTATTCCAGGATGAATAAAATAAGGACAGTAAAAAGGAAAAGACGTACTTTAGCAATAATTCAGCCAGCGCCTGTTCGAGCTCGTCCTCTCCCATCTTTTTCTCCTTTGCTTTTGCGCGTTTTGCGGCCTTTTTCTCATTCTTAGACAGGAGCTTGGATATAGAGACCTGTCAATGGGTCAACGTCATTGCCTGGGCTAGACGAGGTGCTCCAAACGACAGTCGGGCTCTGTGAGGACATCAAGACGCCTTTTGCGAGGGACAGTTGGAAATGTGAGTATTACTCCGTTGATATTAGAATTCTCGAGAGAACTACTCACCTTGCAAACAATGGTACCTCTCGTTCATGTCTAAACTCCGATTTCAGCAATAATATGCGAAAATGAGAAGGGAAGGGCATACGAAAGGAATATGTTGGTCCTGGTAAATTTCGCAGGGCACAAATGACAACACTTTGTCTGTGGCAACAAATGCATATTCCCTATCATCATTAAGGTTAAACCAAAGCTAGATTCCCTCCGAGAGTGTAAGCTTTGCCTCTGTGGCTTCTCATCATACTCATCTCGCCGGTAGCTTTCAGATCGACCGGAGACACTGAAAGTGGGTCAGAGACCTGTAAGTTCATCGCAGGTGGGGGTACCTTTTCAGAACAAGAGGAAAGCGTTCCGAGGAGGCTATAAAGACCTACTGTCGTAAGTACCATACTACATTAGCTAAGCATGCGCAACATCAAGTGTTTGACAAGGAAAGGATGTTGTGAAAAGCAACACGTGTATATAAGTTTCGTGTCCTGCTGCCAATCGAGAATAACAAGACTTGATAAACATCTAGGGTCGAAATGTTTGGAAAAGTCGGAGGCCTTGATTTCTCCCTTGATTCTCATTATTGGACCGGTTGCATTCCGGTCACCGCGACACATAACGATGTATATATCACTGAGATCTGTGCTGGTGTTAGCGTGTGAGTGTGTGGTGCAGGGTGCGCTGCTGGCAAGCGACCCTGGACGACGCAGACGCACCATTAAGTTCGGGCAGTGTACGAGCATGGGCCGAAGAGTAACCAGGTTCAGGCGACAGAGCGGACTGCGGACGTGCTGTTACCTGGTGGGGAGGACACTGAGCTCCGGGATATGTGAGTGCCTGTTGTGTACAAGGAGATTGAGGTGTGGGAGGTGGCTGAGTCGGTTGATTCGTGTTGACAAGGTTGGGCCGGCAGCGGTAGATGCAGATGAAGATGAGGAATAATACCGTGTGGTGAAGGGAGACGTTCCTGTGCACGATCCAGGTAAACGCCAACCTTGGCCAAGGGCAAGCCTAAACCCTGACTTTGTATAGGTGCCACACACTACAAAGTCCCGTTAATGCAGGAGTGTGAAAAACATGTCTGTAGGCACTAGTATACAACGCCGTTGACATAATACAATTACTCCTTGAGCCAGTGCTGCCAACAGCACGATGACCAGACTCCTGTTTCTCTCTTTGACATGTACAAGCTTGACTTTCAACACGTCCTCGATGGGATCAAGGACAAACTCGAAGCCAGCGGGAGCTGAGGTACATAGCGTGGCCGTGCATGGGTCACCCTTGTTAATCCCAAGTGTTTCGCAACAGAGCAAAGACGTGCCGCGCTGCATAAAGTCGAAATAGAACTAGACGATACAGATGACATCGTAAGCCACGTTCAAAGTTGATTTAGAAAAGAGAATGGTTTGGCCCATGACTCGATACTGCGCTTGAGGTTGAGATTAGTGCTAGAGAGCTTGTGGCTGTGCTTGATCACTTTTGACGAGGGCTCTTTGAATTCAAGTTCCCCATGCTAATTAATGTGTTTAAAAAAATAAGTATATATTTCAATGTGAGGTTAATCCTATCTAAATTAAATAGATATCAACAAAAGTGTCGGTGCACCAGCAAGTCATGTGCTTTAATGCTGACAAATAAATATAGATAATTTATTATGTATAATTTTTACAATCTGTGATATCATGGGGCACTCACAATGTGAGTGCCGACTAAGTAAACTGATTTAAAGAAAAACTGGATAAAAGCCAATATTTAAATAAAGATATCTGACTTGATTACATAGCTTTTTGGCTGCCAGTAAGTTAAATATAAACTTGCTGGGTGATGAATCACAAATTTAAAGAGATAGCTATCCAAAATCTAATAGTAGCAGATGTTTGCATAGTTATATGAGCAGCTTCAAAGTAAATATACATGTTTAAAATACAAATAGAAAGCTGATAATTAGTAGAATGCTATAGTGTATGAAAATATAGCATATATGTATACTAAATGTAAGTTGTTAAAGAGATAGTTAGTAGTTTTGAAGAATATGTCAAGACTGATGATATATGCTTAAATTTAAGAAATCAGAAAGCTCTGTGAAGGAAATATAATGATTGACTAATTGAATAAAGCAGATTCTGACTTTGAGCAGAGAGGACAACCTGGAACATAATAATCGACTAGTCAAAAAATGCTCAAAGTCAAATGCAAAATATCACAGAATTAAGGGCTTGTACTATTAAAGTGAGAGTTGTCAGTCCTAGCCAAGGTATTTTGGAAGATATTTTACAGTGAGATCTAAAGGATTACAGTAGAATCTGAATCTAGACAGAGGGAACAACTTGGAACATGATGATGGACCAATCAGGAAAGGCTCAAAATCAAATGTGAAATATCACAGGATCAAGAGCTCATACTACCAATATAAAAGTTGTTAGCTCCAGCCAAGGTCTTTTGAAATATATTTTACACTGAGACCTCAGGGATTAGAGTAGAATCTGGATCTAGAATAAGGAGACACCTTAGAACATAATAATCAACCAATCAGGAAAGGCTCAAAATAAAATGTAAGATATCACAAGATCAAGGCCTCATGCTCCCAATGTTAAAGTTGTCAGTCCTAGCCAAGGTACTTTGGAATATATTTCATACTGAGACTTAAGGGATTAGAGTAGAATCTGAATCTAGACAGAGGGGACAACTTAGAACATGATGATTGATCAATCAGGAAAGGCTCAAAATCAAATGTGAAATATCACAAGATCAAGAGCTCATACTACCAATATAAAAGTTGTTAGTCCTAACTAGAGTATTTTGAAATATATTTTATACTGAGACCTAAGGTATTAGAGTGGAATCTGGATCTAGAAAGAGGGGACAACTTGGAACATAATGATTGACCAATTAGAAAAGGTTCAAAATCAAATATAGAATATCACAAGATCAAGGAGGGGCCCTTGAAGCCATAGACATAGGTGTTGCAGATGTATGTTGTAGATGTTGTAGAACCGACTTGCCCTCATGCTCTATTTTTGGTGAGGGTGTTTTGTCTTGGACACAGTATGCGGGGTCTGGAACTGCTTGATGACCTTGTTGATGACGAGACATTCCACACCCAGCTTCTTTTTTAATATTATCCACTCCTCAACTGCCTTGGGTAATATGCTGCCATCCATATCTTGGTGCCAGAATGATACTTCTTCAGTATCTCTACCAAAGTGTCCCTGGTCTACTTCTGCTCAGAGTTGGGCTGGTCACATGTATATCCAGGCAGCTGGTCATTCAATTGCAGTTTGAGAGTCTGTGGATGCACTTGAGGTGTCAAAGAGACGATGGTGGATGGCAATAACATGAGGATTTCAATTTGTTTGGCTGCTGGGGACATGGACCCAGAGGCCTCTGCTTCCTCATCCTCCTCATCCTCGACATCATCAGTCTGGACTTCTATCTCTGCTATTATATGTAGAGTTTGTCCATTTGTGTGCCGAGGGAGACATAGATGATTCTAGGCTCAGGTTCGGTCTGTGTATAGTGCGTTGTGAAGAAATAGTGGGGATCGTAATGGCATGAGCTCTCAGATTACTCTTTTGTTTCTTCAAATGTTCAACTTTCAATACTTAGTCTATTTGCCCGACTTGCTACTTTCTGAAGACACAAAGAATCAGTGACTGCTGCTCAAATCAAGGATATCAACTCATCCTTTTCATCCTCGTAATAAAAGTCTGAACAATATCTTCCCCCTCCTCCATACTATCATCCAACACCTGCCCTTCCACCTCCTGTTCCTCTTCCTCATCCATGCCCCATCCACCCTTGACCTTTGCTCCAACTCAGCAACAAGACTCCTGCTCATTGTATTTGCTGCGCTCGCCTGCCTGCTTCTATTCCTGTGCAAAACAACATGTATTTGCTGCGCTCGCCTGCCTGCTTCCATTCCTGTGCGAAACAACAATATTATGCCTTGTCTCATCCATAGTGAAGCACATCTGATCAATCATCTTTTTCAACAGTAAATTTTCCTGCTTCTGCTTGTCGAGCTGGATGTGTCACTGAGAACATGTACAACACTGATTATAGTATTATCGTTATAAGCTTGTGTATGTTGATCAAGCATATTTTGAAGTCATAATGATCTTTGTGATCTTGAGCTTCAATTGCACAATCTGTGTTGTGTTTTGCCTCTAACATAAGGTTGGTCAATATGTGCCCTATAAAACAATAATGATTGAAGAAACACGAACGCACCTCCTTGGATCTCAGTTCCTTCTCCAAGCGCACATGGAACTCTGTGAGAAGGAGGTAGATGTTAGTAGTGTGGGAGTAAAGACAGTAAAGAAATAGTGATGATGCTTATCGGCATGCTGAGGACCTCATATGCCTTGTTGATGGTGGCAACTTAGCTTCCAAACTACCCTTGTCTGGGTAAGCCTTCTTCACTGCCATCTAGCTAGATGAAGACAATGAGCATGGTTTTGAGACAAATAAGTAGTAAGCGCACAATGCTTTCTTAGTCCTGTCATTCACATTTCTTGAGATTTTGAAGACCTTGTAATAATCCTCTTATTTGCTCTGCTTGAGCAGCTTCTGTGCACGCTGAAGCCTCTAACTTAAATGCGACTAATGAGCTTGTAAGCACATAGCAGCATAATGGAAACATACATTGTGATTACTCTGTCCACTCTTCTTGAATATGTTCAACAGCACCTGAACTACCTCCTCCCACTCCTGTTTACCCAGGAGCACCTCCCCTCTCCCAACTAATCCATCCATATCCTCCTCGCACCATTTTCCAATCATCTCCTTCCTGGTACTGACTTGCATGTATGCCTTGCACAGCATCAAGATGAGCTCCTGGTGGCACGATAATGTCTTGAACAAATTCAGAAGCAAGATCTTGGGTGTATGCTGCTATGGTGCAAGCTGCAGTGGAAATATCTTCATGGTCACTGTGCTCCTTGGATGCCTTGTTAAACTGTTGAAAAAGTCACCGTTTTTGTAAGGGCAATTTCTAGAGGCTGTGGCTCAGTCACACAGCTGGCAAAGGAAGATCCAAAGTGTATTAGAGTATAAGAGAACAAGTCTAGGGATTCCCTATGCCAGGTTGGACACTTCTGGGGCTTTTGAAGTGTGGAAAACAACTGTACAGTACAACAAAACCTTAAAAACTTGAAAATTTACTAACCAAACAACTATGCAAACAAGGCAGGAAAACTCCAGACTTTAAAAGTCAGAAAGGCAAACTCTGGCTTATATAAGCAGTCTGGAAGCAGTGCTGAAAAGCCCACCCTTGTCTGAATGGTAGCTAAAGAATCAGAGCATCTCAAGGGCTGAGAGTAGTACTAACAGATAGTGTTGAAAGAATAGAAACAGTAAAATGAAATAATGTTAGAAGAAATAAGAGAATGAATGAAGGGAGAGTGAAGATAGTGTTGAAAGAATAGAAACAGTAAAATGAAATAATGTTAGAAGAAATAAGAGAATGAATGAAGGGAGAGTGAAGAGATAAGGAGTGAGAAAAGGAAGAAATGAGGAGTCTTCTGACAATTTCTCTCTTTCGCAAGGCCTATCAGGTTCTACTGATTCGGGGGCTTTCTGAGAAAGCAATTGCCCTTATGATGCGGACTTGACCTACATGTACTTGGATGTCTGAAACTCTGGGGCTGAACTCTGGGGCTCAAGATGCAAACAGGGGAATCTCCCAGGGAAAAGAACTTAATCTGGGAGTTTTACAGATAGTCTTAGGGTCCGTGATGTGGGGCTGTCAGGAGTACTATATAATGGCGGGCCTGTGTTGTAGGGTCGGAGAGGGGCCCTGGATAGAGCTCTGGTGATGTCTCTGGGTGGTTTCGGATAGGAGGGGTCGTGACAGGGCCAACAAGGAGGGCAATAATACTACAATGGTCCTTCTTTATTTGAAGCTTCTTGAACTAGGCAAAGTTGTGGTCAAAAGATTTTAAAAGATGGTGGAGCATGAGACAAGGTTTTGAGTCTGGGTCATAGTGTAAACACTGTTTAAAATTGTTAATGAGAGCGGAAAATAGTGACAATATGAAATAAGAAAGGCAGAAGAGAGTTGTGAGTGTTGTCAAGGGCATAAGGAGGTGTGGCAGGTAGCTAGTAGCACAAATGTTAATTTTGAATAAGAAGAGAAACAGATCATGCATGGGAGATCACCAACAGTGAGGGCGTATTTGATGCAGATGAACTGAATGTCAATTGAGTGGCTTGCACTGCGCAATGCGGCACTGGCACTTTCTATGCATACATTTCACAGCTGGCTCTTGTGTTTTCTCTCTATCTTTGCCTCCACTGTTATTTCTGTGTTGATACTCTCTCTGCAGCTCTGTTGTTTGCCATTTTCTCCTTTTGCTCTGACCATACCATGCTAACAACTTCTTAGCAAGGTTAAAATAACCTTTTTGCATGTGTATCTATGTTTTCATGAGATTAGTATTCAAAAACAAGACTCTGTCAAAGTCTTTGAGTGCAGCAGGATGTTGGGACAAGAAGAAGTATGCCATGGCATGCTTGTAGTACAGCAATTAGTTGGCAGGAGCAGTGTAGTCAAGAGTCAGAGAATGTATCATTGTGTGATGGAACAACAGCAGCATATCAGCTCCAAGAATCAGCTGGTCCTGACATATCATGCTGCAAGGTAGATATTTGACTGCATCTGTATCCCTGCAATTCAAGTCAGAAAAAGGCTAGATGCAAGGACATGGCTTACACAGATTGACTTGAGGACTCATCCATCAACAACACATCACTTCCATGCACTCATATGCACCACACACCCCATGTGCTTGCATGTTCATACACATCCCAAGAGCTTGTCGATTTATTTACAGGAACAGTTGCGACACAAGTAAAATTAGTATTTCACATCCGGCCTGAGTCCTTGCACATTCGACTCATGCAGGAACTTGTTTCCTCTTCTCTACTCCTATTTGTCCCTCACTTTTACTTTCATATTAGATAACACTCTTGATAAACTCATTTGTAACTGTCTTTTCTGGTCTGAGCCCCGCATCGCTATCACCTCATAGTCAATCCTCCTCACACTAGGCTCTACCATGTACCAAGTAGGATTTTCTGTGGCGTGTTGCAGCAGGTGTACGGTGTGCATTATTTTCCATAGGGTCCTTGACATCTTTCTGATACCTACTTATCAAGTGTGAGGCATTATCTTGGTGCAAATGGATCAGAGCCCATGGAGCTTAGGATTGATGATTTCAATCGTTCTTGGTAAGACAGAACTTGCCTTTTTCTGAGTGACATCTTATATGTTCACAGCATCATGTACATGTTGTTCCAACAAACAAGTGCTGCAAATGCTGAGCAACAATCCTGGTAAGCCCATTCACTACACTATTACTACAATTAGCTGACCATAGATACAAAGACATCACTGCAAACATTGCCTCAATTATCCTGATGATTATGCTATTCCAAATAGTCAAAAGCAACTTCTGTGTCACAGCTAGTCTGTAAAGGGCTGGTCACAAGTGCATTGTTGAATATTAGGTAAGAATAATCTACTCCTCCTGTAATCTGTCTGCAGTTCTCATTTTACCACAGACTTACAGCACATTTTACCTCCTTGGTTCATGTTTTATGGAACCTCACTATTACTCACACCTCACACAAAAGGGCTTCCCATCCAGTTCATATCTAGTCATCATTTATAACTGGCGCCTCCTCCAGCCTCTGGCTAGAACTCACTCTTGCACTCATATTCTGTTCTGTAGTCAGAACCTATTTAAATTGTTTTGACTTTGTATCAGCAGGGAGGTAAACCATTTTGCCAGGAGCAGCTTATCTGTGTCCAGCTTACAATACTATGATGTTATTTATAAAGCAATGTAGTTAATCATGTGTAATCTATTTGTTACACAGCATTCAGAGCCAGGAACAGCGCTGGCAGGCCAATGGATGCACACTCAAGATTTTACCATTCAGGCAGCCAAGAAACAAGAAGCTCAGAAATCATCATTTGCTAGCATAGTTACTTTTGCTTTGATACATGTAGTATAGAGCAAGAATCAGCAAGAAAAAGAGGATACAAGCATTTATAGACTAAATCTCTGCTATGAACAAGAAAAACGCTTCATGTATGTCTCACAACTTCAGTTGAGTGCGAGAATACTGAATCTTGGCCAATGCAGCATTATTGACAAACCAATAAAGATGACCAGGGTATACAGGTCTCACATGAGCAGAAGGTAAGCCATTCTTAAGGTGATCAAGAACTTGGGTGAAGATATCAACCTTTTTCTTTCCTGTAGCTAGAAAGATGACTCTTGAGGCATGAATCATGTTTCATTTCAATCACTGAAACCAGAAAATCACTACTAACCTGCTCCTTCTATTGCATAAACACATGGAATGAATAGCAAATTGGTCCTATCTAATATAGCACATACTGTGTGATAGGTGGTATATGTATCAGACCACTGTTGTATTATATCTGTCACATCTGCATGCATACTGTGGTAGAAATTAGCTGACAGTCACCTAAGAGAATTATAAAATAGTTACAGGACCATTTGCTTCAAAAATAGCTAAAAAGTTGTAATCAAACTTTAATCAGTATACATTTTTAGTAGACTGCTTCTTAGCCTTGTATTCAGAAGGCAAGATATCATGATTGGATGACTGGTCCATGCAGTACCATCAAAATCAACAGTAAATGAAGCTGGTTGATTGATGTCATAAGTATTATGACTGCTAATGTAGTTGTGATTGTGAGTGCCAAAGAGCTTGTGGCTGTGCTTAATCACTTTTGACAAGGGCTCCAGGTTCCTCATGCTAAGTAATTTATTTAAAAAAATAAATATATATTTCAATGTGAGGTTGTTAGAAAGCAGACTATGTATAAGAGAACCTAAGTAGATCAAGTAAGCTTAAATCTACTTGGACAGTAAGTATCAGTATGTAACTAAGTATAAGTTTGGAACTCACTCTCAGTCTCATATAATCAACTGAGGGTTTAGTCTATCTAAAGTATGTATATATAAGTATCTGTAAAACAATGGTCATTGTCAAAGCTTTCAGTGCAGTGGCCATGTCAAAGCTTTTTGCGTAGTGGCCATCTGACAAAGAGAGTATGTGTGGTGGCACTTTACTCATTTATTGTTTGTCCAACACTCCTTTTCACCATGTATAATACTTCTCCTCATGTTGGAACATGGTGCTACCACAAGCCTAGACAAGATCACAGATATTGAAACACAGGTTTCAACAGGGGTTTGGCAAAAATGTCAGCGGTGTTCTCCTTAGAAGGGGTTCTGTGCAGGATCAGTTCATTGGATTGGATGTGTTCTCATAGAAAATGATACTTGATATCCATGTATTTAACTTGAGTGTGAAGGAGTGGGTCCTTGGAGAGGGCAATGGCTGAGTTGTTATCACAAAACATACATGTTGGTGTAGCAGTGAAGTCCATTTCAATGTCCTTGAGAAGTGCTCTGAGCCAGATACACTCCTGAGTGCATTTAAAGGCTGCTATATACTCTGCCTCACAAGAGAATGCCACCACTATACATTGTTTTCTCACCACCCATGAGATTGCCCCAGATCCTAAGTTCCATGCATATCCACCTATGCTGCATCTTGTATCTGGACAACTCACCCAATCTGAGTTTGTAAACCCAGTCAGATCCATTGTTTTGCTCTCCAAATATAGCTGTAGGTGTTGTGTCCCCTTAAAGTATCAAACCAGACATATAGCGGCATTTCAGTGCAGGATGGTATATAAGTTGAGATACTGAGAGAGCTGTTGGACTGCAAAAGCGATATCTGGTCATGTGGAGATAGGGAGGTACAGCAGGCAGCCAATGAGTTGTCAGTAGGAGATTCAATCAAGGGCTTGACATTCTTTCCAAGATAGTGTGTCACAATTAACATGTCACAGTCTTGAGTTGGGATCTATTGGTAGCATAAAGGGGTGCATGTCCTTCTGATCAAACTGACTTATAATTTTGTCGATGAGTGCTACTTGTGACAGTTAACAGTATTGTTTGAATGGTCCCAATCTACTGCAATATCAACCACAAAGCAAGGCATGCTGAGATTCAATATGGTCCAGACTTGCCTTATTTGCTCCTTGAAGCGATTGTTTTCTGCTTTACTGCTCATGATGGAAAGAAAGTCATTGACATGCAGTGCTGCAATGATTGTGCTCTAGTCAGTGGTATGGACATAAATGCAAGAATTGCATAGTAGTTGTTTGAAACCTCAAGACATCATGTTCTCATTCATAGTTTTGTTTCAATCTGCCCTGCCTGCTTTATGTCATAGAGTCCTTTCAAGCATCCAGACCCAGTCCTCATTCTCTTTCTCCTCGAATCCTTCAGGCTGTTGCATGTATTGCTTCTTGTCATCTAGAAGAATGCCATACAAAAAGGCTGTCTTGATATTAATTTGAGTTATGTCTCAGCCTTTGGATGCTGCAAGGTGTAATAAAATGTGCCATAACTTTATTTATGCTATTGGTGAGGTAGTTTTAGTGTAGTCATACCCTTGTATCTGCTTGTATTCTCAAAAGATGAGTCTCATCTTGAAACAGACCACGTTCCTATGCTTGTCCTGCTTGATCTTGAACACAAGTCTACCAGATTTGATTTTTTGTCCTGCAGAGACCTCTGAGCATGGTATCAGTTTATAAACTCCTATTTCATGCAGAGATTTCAATTTATCTTGGTAAGCTGCCTCCTACTTTTCAGAGTTATTGGAGCTCTTTGCTTCTTGCCATGTATGAGGCTTATTGCAGAGGCCTGATGGGGTGGAGTGATTGCTGTTGATTTGGTCAGCGGCAATAAGTAACTAATCAAGATCATCAGATAATGCAACATTAGTCAGGTCAGGAATAGCAGGGTCTAAATCAGAGTCCTCGGTCCTCTGATCCTCCATACCTGTGTCATTTGTAAGCTAGACTGGATCAACCACTGCACCCCCTTGTCCTGTGACCTTTCAAAGTGCTTGGGCCATTTGCACATGTTCACCTGCCTTGATCAATTCTTGAACTGTCTTCTGCATCTGGGACAATGCGCTCTTTGGGTTGGCTCTGGTTGTAAGAATCAGAATACAGTTGAATCTGCATAGCTGTGGCTGCAGCTGTTCATGGAGATTGAGCTGTGGTGGTTGGTGTGGCTGTGACTGAAGGTTTGACATGTAAATAGACATAAGGTCATTGTCAAGCACATCTGGCTGTATATTGTGATTGGTGGTCTTGTCAGGAGTGGGTGGAGGATTTTTGGATTGAGTCAGAGTGGCAGGGCTGGAGGTGTCTGTTGTGGCTCTCACAGAATTTTACATAGTATGTTTCATATATCTTTCCTGTGCTCTGTTTATAGCATCTATATGCTTTAGAGTTCAGTCTATACCTGACAAGAATGCATTCGATAGATTAAGCATAAATCTTTGGATTATGTGAGTTCAGTCAGTATCAGTGCGAAAGCTTTGCATCCAATTTCCTTCATATAGGAGTAATCAGGTCTGCACCCAGTCTAGGCCTCATGTGGAGTGATTTCTTGAAGGAATTTGGTGAGTGTTTTTTTATGTAGATGTGAAGCCAGATGATAGAACTCATCCCACATGTTTGCCAGACACCCCACTGCCAGGCACATAGATTGGGCCTTGCCCATCAATGTCCTGTGCATGTGCTCGACTTGTCCAATGTGTGCAGATGTGTACACTGCTCCAAATTGTTGTTCAGACCCTCTGGATTTGAGCTATGACTCAATTTTGTGCATAGTAAGCTTTTTGTCATGCCTGGTGCGGTACACACCTAGCTTCCCTTGAATCTCATTTTTTCTGACTATCTGCCAGGATTTGAGGTGCACAAGTGCATTGGCCTTTTGCTTCAAAAGAATAGTCCAATGTTCACTTGTAAAGTCGTCAACTAAGTTCATTATATGAGAGTAGCCGTTACAGGATACTACTGCCTGTGGCCCTGTCAAATCTACCCAGATAATTTCTAATCAATGTATTACCTTACGCTCCTCCTCCCGCATTTTTGGCACAGCATTGCGAGTCTGTTTGCCAATGATGCATAAGTCATATTTGGGCAGTCTGGAGGAGAATACAGAGAGCATACCTGGAACTAGTCCAGCCTTTGTCATCCCCATAATAGTTTGGTAATTGGCATGCCCAAGTCAGCGATGCCAAGTTTCCAATTCAGCAGCATGCATAGACATAAACATGTGATGTTGGGTAAGCGCATTGTTGAGCTTTAGCATGTAAAAACATTGATTAAGGATGAGTAGACCTTGGGCTACAAGAGCACAAGTTGATTAATCTAGGATTTGAACAGATTTGTTACTGAAGATAAAATCTAGGCCTGACTGCGAGGTCAGTAAACTGACAGATATAAGTCTAACACTGGCATTAAGGATATAGAGCGCGTTCTTGAGAAGAATATTGGCATCTTTTGCTATGTGAAGGTGGATAGTACCCATGCCAATTGTTGCCACCAAGAAGCCTTCTAGACTTTTCACAATGTGAGGTGCAATAGGATGGAGGGTAGATTAATTGTTTTGGCATGAAGATATATGCACTGTAGCACCTGAATTGACTAAAAATAGGATACTCTTAATAGACGTGAGTTGACTGTGCTTCTGTTGGGTTACTGGAACAATGTTAGCAGCTGGAATGATTTCGCTAATTTTTGTGGAGTACTTGTTCCAGTCAACATTGGTAACTGCTCTGTCAATGGCTATGGAGCCAGTAAGTTCCCAGTCCTCCGTACTATTACTTTGTTTAAATATCACAATGCTAGCAATTGCTGCTGTCTTGGAGGGTGCAGGGAGCTGGCCTAGCTGTGTCTGATTCACATATCACAGCTTTCCATCCATCCTGATTACTGCTACAAAATTTGCCTGTTTATTCCCTTTAGAGGTCCTTTGAGCAGCTTGAGCATTAGCCACCAATTGCATCCTTCCACCTCTTTAGACACAAAAAGGTTTTGTATGTTCTTGGCATGGGCATTTGAGCAAGAAGTAATTTTCACAACATACAGAGTTGGGGCCATAATTGTGCCCAGGTATGTCTGTGTTGCAGGGCTTGCTCCCCTCTTTTACACTTAAGGCTGTTGCTTGGCCAGTCTTGGCCTTTGTGTTCAGTATGTTCTGGGCATTCTCCATAAGGAGACAGATAGCAGTGGGGTCGCAGGGAGTCGTCTCAGTGCTGTTGCTGAGGAGAGTGGATACGGAGTTCTGGAGGGCCTTGAAAGACAAGTCATTCAGACTGTTCAAACTCGTTTAACAATATCAATAATGCAGCCAGCCATGGTGTGTAGCAGTTCAGAGAGTGAACAGTAAGTCGAAAGAGCCTCCTGCAAAAGAGCTACCTGTTTAATTGAGCCTTCTCTCTGTGCACAAGTTTTCAGGTCACTGAAGCAGAAACTTGCCCCTTTATTTGTGACGAGATCATGGTGTTCCAAGTCATTGTGTGTGGATTTGATGAACGTGATAGCAAGGCAATTATTTAGTTTCCAGTTGGAGTGGGCATGAGGTTCCACCTTGATATCTAGCTGAGGTGCAATGACATTGAAGACATATATGTAGAGGCCATTCAGAATCAAAGCATTTTTAAGACTGTCAGTCCATTGAGAGAAGTTGCCATCACTGCACTTGTACTTTACCTCCTCCCATCAATGACAAATGACTTGTTTGGGAACAGAGGAGTTTGTAGCATCAGTAGATATTGCAGAAGGGCAGGAGATAGATCTGAGAAAGAGGATCCAGAACAAGGATAGTAGACAAAGAGGTGATGTATGTGACATGACACATGATAAGATCAGATAAGATGCTTGGGCCAGGGGGCCCTGAAGGTCTGGTTTTAATGAGTCAACAATGTTCAGAAGTATCATCAAGCACTGCCCATAATCTGTTAGAAAGCAATGTATAAGAGAATCTAAGTAGATCAAGTAAGCTTAAATCTACTTAGACAGCAAGTATCAGTATGTAACTAAGTATAAGTTTAAAACTCACCCTCAGTCTCATATAATCAACTGAGAGTTTAGTCTATCTAGAGTATGTATATATAAGTGTCTGTGAAACAATGGTCATTGTCAAAGCTTTCAGTGCAGTTTTTATATATAATTTTTACAATCTGTAATATTATGAACAATGTGAGTGCCAACTAAGTAAACTGATTTTATAAAAACTGTATAAAAGCCACTATTTAAATAAAGATATCTGACTTGATTACATAGCTTTTTTTGGCTGCCAGTAAGTTAAATATAAACTTGCTAGGCTATGAATCACAAATTTAAAAAGATAGCTATCCAAAATCTAATAGTAGCAGATGTTTACATAGTTATATAAGCAGCTTCAAAGTAAATATACATGTATAAAATACTAATAGAAAGCTGATAATTAGTAGAATGCTATAGTATATAAAAATATAGCATATATGCATACTAAATATTAAAATACTAATAGAAAGCTGATAATTAGTAAAATGCTATAGTATATAAAAATATAGCATATATGCATACTAAATATAAGTTTTTAAAGAGATAGTTGGTGGTTTTGAAGAATATATCAAGACTAATGCTATATGAATATCACAGAATCAAGGGCTTGTACTATTGAAGTAGAGGTTGTTAGTCCTAGCCAAGGTATTTTGAAAGATACTGTACACTGAGACCTAAGGGATTAGAGTAGAATCTGGATCTAGAAAGAGGGAACAACTTAGCACATAATGATTCACCAATCAGGAAAGGCTCAAAATCAAATGTGAAATATCACGAGATCAAGAGCTCATACTACAAATATAGAAGTTGTTAGTCCTAGCCAAGGTATTTTGAAATATATTTCACACCAAGACCCAAGGGATTGGAGTAGAATCTGAATTTAGAAAGAGGGGACAACTTGGAACATAATAATTGACCAGTAAGGAAAGGCTCAAAATTAAATGTAAAATATCACAAGATGAAGGCCTCATACTCTCAATGTTAAATTTGTCAGTCCTAGGCAAGGTATATTGAAAGATATTTCATAGTGAGATCTAAGAAATTAGAGTAGAATCTGAATCTATTGATCAAGAAAGGCTCAAAATCAAATGTGAAATATGACACAATTAAGGGCTCATACCACCAATAGGGCACTCTGATTGTGAGTGTCAGCTATTTTGTGGATGTGTTTGACTAAAGTAGCTCTTATCAAAAGTTACAACTTTTAAAAATATCTCTATATG
This sequence comes from Macrolepiota albuminosa, assembly GCA_027475525.1. NCBI lineage: Eukaryota > Fungi > Basidiomycota > Agaricomycetes > Agaricales > Agaricaceae > Macrolepiota > Macrolepiota albuminosa. Next base: position 18,791 of record JAMWFC010000133.1, read on the forward strand.
GAAAACAGTAGTTGTAGAGAAAAAGGCCAGGTTGAAACTTTAAGTTTACTTTAAAATAGCTATACTTTGCTTATAGAACTAAGCTGTATACTCATAGATTATTCTATAAATCAAAGAGAAAAATTATTGTTATTAGCTATACTTTGCTTATAGAACTAAGCTGTATACTCATAGATTATTCTATAAATCAAAGAGAAAAATTATTGTTATCAAATATTATAACTTTTTTCTCTTTAAATTTAACAACATTTACTGAGTCAGCTAAGATAGTATGAGTACCAATATAGAGATATAGTGAAGAGGCTCTAGTTCCCATATTAATATATAGCATATAGCAACATTATAACTATCCTATAGGCTATATAGTGAAATACTTATGTCAATAATATATATGCAAGACAAACTGAGAATGAGACATCATGTGATCAAGATGACAGCTGGAACCTCTGAAGGGATCAAAAAAAAGCTTAGTTACATGTTGAAGTAAGAAATATTATACAAAGCCTGGCTCACAATTTAGGCAGAAAGATGGAGTACTTTAACATTTGACTAAATTACACTTTCAACACATCTCCCTACATATCTCAGCAACCAGGGCACAAAATGACATTATTATGGTATCATCAGGTAGCCCCAGGGCATCCCCAGAGGTTTCAGCAGTAATACCTGCAAAAAGTTACATTTGATGCATAGCTACAGCTGAATTACTATTTTTACTACCCCTTGATCAAATGAGGAGTTAAAGAAGAAGAAGCAGGTCATGTGACTTATATTGAAGCTGGACCCCAAGATAAAGTGTCTAGAAGCATACTTTACTGAGACAGCTAAAGGATCTGCTCAGATTCTGGCTCAGAATCTAGGGAGAGAGGTGGGGTACTTTAAAATTACCTTCAATTACACTTCCAACACATCTCCCTAAATATCTCAGCAGCCAGAGCACCAAATGACATGATTTCAATATTGGCAGGTAGCTCTAAAATGCCCCTAGAGGTTCCAGCAGCATTATTTGTAGAAGGTTGTATTTTATGCATAGCTAAAGCTGAATTACTATTTTTACTACCCCTTGATCAAATGAGGAATTAAAGAAGAAGAAGCAGGTCATGTAACTTATTTTCAAGCTGGAACCCCAGGATAAAAGGTCTAGAGACATACTTTACTGAGGTAGTGAAAGAATCTAATCAGGTTCTGGCTCAGAATTCAGGGAGAAAGTCTGAGCAGCCTTTCACATAAAAAGGCAAGAATCTAATACTAGAACATTATTTACTTGACCAAAACTCACAATTTAAATAGATTTGAGTAGCTACAAGCTATGGTAAAAATAACTAGCCTATTGATATAGCATATAATAATGCAATAAACACAGTAAGTATTGACAATAGATCCAATTTTAATTGTAGCGCAGATGTTTGTGCAGTTTTCTAGTTATAAAATGGGAACAACTGCATCAACTAACATGATCAAGGTAGTTTTGAGTAGCTAAGGACTATATCAAGAGGTCACAACAAACAAATGAGGGGTATCTCTATGTAGACAATCAGCAAAGTAGCATGGAGTATAATAAAGTACTAAAAATAGTCCCCATTTTGATTGTGGCACAGAAGGGCAGCCAGAGGTCATGTGACTCTGAATTTTGTTGTGACCTTTAGACCTGATGGCAAAAAGCATATTACTCTCTTACACCTTGTAGATCTGACCATTTTCTAGCTCACAATCTAGGAGTGAAGTTGATGAAATTTTAATGCAAAGTTTTGGTTCTCATATACTAGCCCAGTGAATTTATAAAGAAAGGGCAGGTCACATGACTTAGTGAGCATTTGCAACCTCAAGAATAGGGCTTAGAAAACATATGTTACTCAGATACCCAAGAAATCTGCTGAGGTTTGAGCTCAGAAATTAGGGAGGAAGGTAAAAATGGATAGTGGATTTAAGAAGTGACTAGTGGTCACATGACTTATTGAATGTTTGCAACTCTAAGTAGACATGTTTAAAAACATTGTTTGCTGAGACAGCTAAGAAATCTGTTCAGAATTGAGTCCAGGAATTAGGGAGAAAGCTTACATATCAGTTTATTTTAATAGTAGATTTATAAAGAAAGAGCAGGTCACATGACTTAGTGAATTAGGGAGAAAGCTTACATATCAGTTTATTTTAATAGTAGATTTATAAAGAAAGAGCAGGTCACATGACTTAGTGGGTACTTGCAACCTCAGGAATAAAGCATAAAAATATATTTTACTGAGGTACCAAAGAAATCTGGTGAGGTTTGAGCTCAGAAATTAGGGAGGAAGCTAAAAATAGATAGTGGATTTCAAAAGTCACTAGTGGTCACATGACTTATTGAAGGTTTGCAACTTCAAGTAGACATGTGTAGAAACATGGTTTGCTGAGGCAGCTAAGAAATCTGTTTAGAATTGAGTCCAGGAATTAGGGAGAAAGCTTAGATATCAGTTTAAATCAATAGTGAATTTATAAAGAAAGGGCAGGTCACATGACTTGGTGGACATTTGCAACCTTGAGTATAGAGTTTAGAGAACATATTTTACTCAGGTACCAAAGAAATATGCTAAGGTTTGAGCTCAGGAATTAGGGAGGAAGCTAAAAATAGATAGTGGATTTCAAAAGTGACTGGTGGTCACATGACTTATTGAAGGTTTGCAACTTCAAGTAGACATGTGTAAAAACATGGTTTGCTGAGGTAGCTAAGAAATCTGTTTAGAATTGAGCCCAGAAATTAGGGAGAAAGATCTAGCAAAATTTGCATGGGAATTTTATATAAAATTCCAGGAATCACTTACTAGGCCTTGGATCTGTCAAATAACAGTTCGACCGAATTGGGAACCATTTCGTCATCGTGCATTGTAATGGAAAAGTGGTCTTTTGATAGTTCCGTGCGATACCGCTCGTAGAATTTATCTGGGTATGCAAATTATGGAATCGCGTCAATATAATAATAGAGGCGCTCACCCTTGTTGATGATTTTTGCGACCAATGTGATCTGTTGCAGCTGTGAGGTAAGCTCTTTGAGCTTGCTGACCAGTATAGCTCGGGAACGGGTGCGTTTGCGGGTCTCATCTAGCTGAGCAATGTCTTCAATCAAGTCTTCGTAAAACTTCAGCTTGTCAGCATGCTGAAATTGGCGTAGAAAATCGATCGTGTGGCTTCCGCTAGCCAAGACTGGCATGTGTTGTTTCTGGGCAGAATTACACTGTTGAAGAGTGAGGCCAGGCCAGCCGGGATTGAACTGAATGATCGGGATATTGCTGAGATCGAATGAGATGCTGGTCGTGTCGATTGTAGATGGTGAGACGAGAATGATGAGTGCATGTTCTATTCCGTGAGCCTCAGTATCTTCGCCTAGAATAATGCGCTTCCAATAGTTCTGTAAGTTCTGGTGTTCTTCTATGCCGAGATTGATTTCGCCAGGGATTAATTCGGGAGTGATGTTGAAGCCTGTATCATTAAGAACGGGCCAGCGGGTATATCCAAGGACATATTTGGCGAGTTCATTTCTGAGCATGTCGCTATCAGTGCTGAGATTGAAGAGAGTGTCGTCGTCAGATATCATTTGGTCTGTGACGGTTGAGAGTCGGTATAAATGACATTATTTGCATACCTTTGTAAGAACTCGTAGCTATGACAATATTTGCTGGATAGACGAACAGGTAATATTATTATGTTGAATCAATAGAATAATATAGGTTGTTACCTGTATAGCAAGGAAAGATGAATAGAACAAAACGTAGTGGCGATAAAAATACTAACTGTTAGCTAATATATGGTTAGACGGCAGAGTTACGTTAATAGGTCTGAATGGACTAACTTGAATAGATTTCGTGGCGCTGCTTATGTAATCACGAGACGTATCGAGACAGAGACGGTAGGGGAAGAGACGGGGTGATTGAAGAAAGAACTGTTGTGGGATGCTCTATATACTTGAGACTATGTCACACAGTGTAACAAACTTTAAATGACAATATGTAGCTAGGTTGTTTATTATTCTTAGAATAGAAGAGGTCAAAAAGCACCGAAAGCTATATTATTTTCAAAGTACAATACGAATACGCTGTCTATCCGACAAGATAATAATATAGAAAAAAAATTGGTCTATTTGCAGCTCAATGTGTCTAGTAAACTGCTCACAAGTGTACTGAATACCGTAAAGTTGGTATTTTCGGAGAAATGGACCAAAAAACAAATATTTTAGGTGTCTGGGCTAACTTGTCATTTTTGCCCTGGTATCCTCATAGAACTATGTAATAAGATGCGATGTTTGCTGCAACCACCGGTTTTTGGGTCCAACATGTATCCAGAACGGAGATATTAAAGCATCAATATAATTTGCTCATAAGTGGTTCAATCTGGTGGAAAAATAGTCATCAAGACTGGAAGTCTTGCTTGTCAGATGTTGAAAGAGGACAGCTGGCCAATCTGTCAGTGACTGTATTATTGATTTGAGACGAATCAATAATATCATCATTTGTGGTAGATTGGACAGCGGAACGGCTGGGAAATGGGGCGATCGCTGCATTTTCAACTAGTGGATGCTTGAAAAAAAAAATTTAGGAGAAATGTAGTTTTTGAGTATCATGGCGATGAAACAGCTCACAAATGCAGCGATCGCTGCGATCGCCGTGTTTTTTATTGGCTTGGTACTTGATAAAAGTGATTTTGGCGGCGATCGCTGCATTTTTGATTAATTTGATGTTGCAAACTAGTATTTTTTTGCATTAAGAGATGAAACCCTGACTTTGGACATTTGGTAGCTATCAAAAGGCTGGAAAATGCAGCGATCGCTGGGTTTTTTTCTGGTTTTGTGCTAGAAACAGATAATTTCTGGCAGCGATCGCTGTGTTTTGTACTTATAAATTGGACATTTATCGTTGAAACACTCCAATCAGTATTCTTGAATGATTAACAGAGCAAACGGGGTCTAAACACCAGGTACAAGTCGCAGGCTTATTATTTTGTTGTGTCAAGATTATAATTACCCTGTCCGGGCCTCAGAAGAATGTTTGCCGCGATCGCTGCATTTTTCATTAATTCAGTCTTGCAAACTAGTATTTCTTTGCATTAACAAACAAAACGGTCGTTTTTTACACCGGGGAGCTATGAGAAGGCTGAGAAATGCGGCGATCGCAGCGATCGCCTGGATTTTTATTGGTTTGGAGCTTGAAACAGAAGGTTTTTTGCAGGGATAGCTCAAATCGATGTTTAGGATAGCAAACAGGCTCTAGACGCCAGGATTGGCCTGGATGAACGGGTGGCAGGCCTCTTATTTTACTGCGTCAATGTAATAATGACCTGTTTCAGGCCCATAACCGGTCAAAAAGCCGGCGATCGCTGATTTGTGTAGTATAAATTTGTTGCACGGTGAAATCAAGGAATATACTGATATGTCTCTTTTGACGTCTTGTGGGCATGAAACGGGTGCAGAATGCGGCGATCGCAGCGATCGCCAAAGAAGGACAGGAAGGGGAAGGGGAAAGCTTGATTATAATCACGCTTCCTCCATTAAGGTGGGACCAACCTTCCTCATATCCTGATTCAGTTCTAACGATCCCCAGACCGTTAGCGGTGAGATCGATCTTAGCATCGATTCCATTTAACATATTACAAACTAGTAGATACCGTAGTTTTGTACATATGTCACCGAATGTTACCCTTCCTGACGACATCCATCACCATTTAAGCGTGGGAATGAACTTTATGTTCCCAACCAAGATTAATAAGGACTTGATAAAGAAATCTTGGCTTGATTTTTATGAGCGCACTGTGTGGCACTTATACTTCGCTTTTAAGAACTATGGTGATGAGTCCGACTATGATCCTGATTACGAAGTTCGCTCTCAGCGGAAAGCGAAACTTCCTGATCTTCCGAAATATCTTCTGAATGGTTTGAATGAAGGGAGGTCCTTTGTCGACCGCTCGCTATCTAGCATCCCTGATTCAGATCCAAAGGGGCCATACCATGCGCTAACCCCTAGGGTATACCGTCTTAAGAGATTCCTTATAGACCATGACTACGTTGTCACTGGTACGGATAAAAACCTCGGTATCGCGGTTTCGGAGCGCAACTGGATCATAGAAAAATCGTTAGAGCTACTGAGTGATGAGAATGACTACAAAGTTCTCCATCCGCTTACTGCATACTCTCTACTCACGAAAACAGCCACTGACATGGAAGCGTTAGCTTCACTCGGGGACAAAGTTCACCCCGGAGGACAGCTGGGAAGATTTTTCCGTTCTCTCATACCTAATAAGGTTTCGGGCGTCATCCCGAAAGAGGAATTTAAAATCCCGCAGTTTTACGGAATCCCTAAGATTCATAAAACTCCGGTTAAATTTAGACCGATTATACCGTGTCACTCTGCCATCCAAAACCCAGCGGCAAAATATGTCAGTAAAAAACTTAAACCGATTATTCAATCGGCGCCATCGATCATTCATGGTACGAAAGATCTGGCGATAAAATTAAGTAAGTTGTCTCTGCCACCGAATCGCCAGTGGTTCATTCTCACTGGCGACGTCGTTGCTTTCTACCCACACATAGATTTGGACACAGCCAAGCTGATAGTCTCTGACTTGTACTGTGAACTCAAATTTGGTCGACGTGTGAGGAAAGGCGATGTTATGCGAGAAAGCTTCGATGCAGACTTAGTAGATGAAGTTCTTTTGTTTACGCAATGTCTGAACGTCGGTAACGACAACTTGATTGTACAATACCAGGATAAATTCTACCATCAACACCGTGGCCTTGCCATGGGTGTAGCTGATTCTCCGGACTTAGCTAATCTGTATGGTCTACATTACGAGAAGGAGTGTGGTATCCTGGAAGACGTCCGTGTGCCATTTTACGGACGCTATATAGATGACTGCTTAGCCATCGTTTACGCTCGTAGCGAATCCGAGGCGCTGGCTATAATGCAGAACGTAAGATTCTATAATTGTACAATCGAATGGAACGTGTCGGCTACTTCTCAGCCATTTCTGGACATGCTGATCTATCGGGACTCCGATGGATCTTTGCAACATGCTCCTTACGGAAAAGCACGTAACCATCACGAAAGAATTCCCTGGCACTCGGCACACCCATTAGATGTCAAGAAAGGCACTTTTTCGGGCGAGATGTCACGGATGGCCACGCTCAGTAGCACCACTGCGGTCTACAGGGAGGCAATTAGAGACCTTATTGGGCTCTATTGTAATCGTGGCTATCCCGAAAAGCTATTGAAGACCTGGGCTAAATCCCAGGTAGACGAACGATGGAAGAACCGTCTCCTTGTCAAGGAGAGGGAGTCCGAAGGAGTCTTCGTCCTCAAAACTGAGTTCAATAATGCTTGGGAGTTCTTTAACGTCAAAGAACTTGGCAAGACAATTATGAGCAGCTGGCGATTGTGGTTGACAAAAGCCGAGCTTGCCTCTAACACCCGTAGTTGGGTGCACAACTTGAGAAGCTTGACGATGCTGGATGCCGGTGCATTGACCGGTGTTGTCCCCGAGGGCGCGATTGAGGTCGTGGTCCGGAGGGAGGACGGCTCTGAATATATCAGGAGTCTTCCAGATGTTCGTAAATTAGACTTGCTCGAAAGGAGATGGATAGTTTCTCGTAAGCGCACGCTTAACTTGAACGATCTTACTAACTCCTGGAAAAAAGTTGTCTTGCAGCATGTGGCCGACGCCAATGATACGCAAGCAGTTGTCCCGAAGGTGACTGAATTACCAGAACCTGTCCGCGAGAGCGGCTATGACAGTTCTGATAGCTCTTCATCGGAAATAGGGAATGCTTGGCGAGGCGGCCATCTTGGGAATTACGGAAGGTTTTGATCAGTAAACCATATCTACTCATCCGCCCCCTTACTCGCAGCGCGCCAGTCCAATGTGGCTGGTCCGTACCTGCCCGGTCATGCCGCGGTAGGCTAAGTCGAGGGGTTTGGGGGATGGCTCTGAGCAGCTCTATGGCAATGGTGGGCACAATGACCGCCTCTGATGCCGCCCGACTTTACGCGGGACCCATAAATACTTGGGTAGACGTCACACCAGCCTGGTCACCCGGCTCGCATTGGTCACCGTATCTCCTAAAGATTGCACAAGTTCTTGTTCTCTACCTGACGGTAAGTAGACGTGCACGTTAATTGTGTGAATTAAACTAACCACACATGGTTCAGGAGCCAAGCTAATCTGAACCCCAACTCTAACGTACGTCTATCCTATAGCAATATAGGCTCTTAGTCATCTGACTCTGCGCGTACAGCCTAACCTGGTAACCTTTACCTAACTTTATGGTTTGGTAACCTACTGACGTTAGGGAGTCCAACACTTCCGAGTGACGCGGCAGTAGGGTTCCTCTACACCGGTTTGGCTTGTACGACACACTATCATTCTGACACTCCCCGTAGGGATTCGGTCTCAATGTGGGAATTTGATAGTGTGCGCTTCTTTTCTAACTCCGCTTGAGAAAGCCGTAGCCTCTGCCATGTGCAGGCCGGCCCTCGGTCGAGTTCCTTAGTACCCAATGGCCCGCTCGGACTTAGTAGTCCGGTGATGTGCTGACTAAACCTACGTTTGACCCACCTTGTGCGGGGAGACCTAACCGGGTCTGGTCCTCCGGCTCCCGAGGGTTCTATCAGACAGTCATCGTACGAACGGCTGAGTCCGCCCGGGGAAACGGGATTCCCCAGGGATTCCCCTGCCATGATGTCGTGGCACCGTGGACTCGGTGTGGGAAAAGAAGAGAAGTTGCAGGGCAGAGGGCTCAGTGTTCCATCAGAAATTCTTCTGAGGGAATTTTGCCATTCGTCCACATGGACCAATGGCATTAACTGAGCACTCAGGCTTACTCAGATGACGGTCAGGTGCCCTCCCAAATACAGTAGTATTCCGGAAGGTTCTGGAACATCGCAAATAGTTGCAAACGGGCCTGATGAGGCATATAAGCCGAAACAGGGAGGTGGGATTTCCCCCACTGTTGCCCTGCAACGTACTTCGCCAACTCGGTGTATAGTAACTCCACTACCTCGCTTCGCTCGGTAGTGTCGCGCTCCCTAACCCTAATTTCAGCATGGAGGGTTGTTGATATACCTATATATCAAAAAGTGACGTTTGCAAATGCTTTATAGCAAGAGATGAAGATACTATACCACGTAGAGCGAACTTCGTAGCAGTGTAGATCCCTGCATTTGGGAATGCACTAGAATGGATGTTAATCTCTGATTTGATCGAAAGAAGAGATGACAGTCACCCCCAACCACGCAAAGACCCAAGGAATAGGATGGTACCAGTTCGCCGTTCGCGCATATATGGAAGGAATGCACGCGTGACGTTGAGTCCACCAAGAACGTTGGTGCTGGATAATGTCAGCTCGATTTTATCGTTGCATGACAACGTGACTTACTTGAACTCATCGAATGTTTGTTCTGGCCTGACATAATATCGACAATTAGATGCATGAAGCAGGGGTATAAATTTAGGCAAGGGACATACGTGTTTTCTTCTATTGCGCCAACCAAGAGATAGCCTATCGACGTATGAGTTAGATCTCGGGATGTAAATGGTAAAAGGTTGGCACTGACCAGCATTATTGATAAGGACATCGATCCTGCCATGGATCTCAACAGCTCTTCGAGCTATCTCGCGCAAGTTGTCAAGAGTGTCCGTCACGTCGAGCTCTAGAATATCAGCTCCTTCGGCCTTGAGATCAATAAGCTTGTCCAAGGACCGTGGACGGGCAGTTGCTATGACTTTATCTCCCCTATGTAGTGCAGCAAGGACAAGCTCACGGCCTAGTCCAGACCTATCGTACGTGAGCAAAACAATATAATATGATAGACGCACGAGGTTCCAGTGATAAGCCAAACGAGTTGTTTGTTATTCATGTCGAAGAAATTAATGGATAACACTACATCCACGATGGGTTTTATATCCCTCCATAAAACATGCTGTGACGGACCTTTCACAGCTTCTGCGTTTTGGCCAAGAATATTTAGGGAAAAAAATCTGTTGTGGATTCGCTAGCGCTGGCTATGTGCGAACCGAACGGGGTTGAGGGTTGTGTGACATTGTTATGTCGAATTACCGAGCGAGCAGGACTACTTCCCATCCGCGGCTTTGCTCCCTGTTCCAGGGTCATGATGTTTTGATTTGGTAGTTGACCGAGTCATTGTGTGGAAATGAAGAAGGTCAACATCACAGTGCGCGCCTAGTAGTAGAGTCAGTGCCGGTGTTTATAGCATTCAATGGAATCAACATATTGTAGATTACACACCACGTTATAGAAGCCATCAAAGTAAGTATCTTTCCGAGCAGGATACATGGATCTATAGGCCTTCCAGAGACGAACAGTCCTACTAGGCGGATTACGGTGATCGGATTGCACGGCCTGGTGATACCGTACTAGAAGGTGGAGATGAACAGTGAAACACGACGTGCTTTGAAAAAGAATCCGGTTTCATCTTGGTCTCGGGTCAGAACAATGGAAGCGCTCAATGATGTCTGGAGTTGCAAGGCAAAGCACACATGTGAACAAAATTGTCTCGGGCCGATGAGCCCGCCTGAGGGATTTGCCTCGTGATCGGCAATCGGCAGTGCGAAGGAATATGGAAGTAAATGGTTAGAAAACGTTCATGGGCGTCTACATACGAAGCTGTCCGGTGCACCAACGGGTCTTATGCCTCAATTACACAAATCTGTGATATCTGTACCTTTGGCGTAGCGATGGACACCAGAAACTTGCAGAAAATCAGAGTCTGTTACAATTGAAAGCACATTCATAAACTTTTGTCGAAGCCCAAGACAGCAGATCTTCTCTGCACAAACTGAAAAGGTAAATAGGCAGAGTCTGAGCACAGTCATAAACTTCTCAAAGCCCAACGACAGCGGATCTTTTCTAAAAGGACCATCCACCTCCATGCCCATCTCGGCATCTCTATTTCCCGCTCAACGTATCCGAACAGTACCAAAGCTGCCGTAGTACAGTACCATATGCGATACTGAGAAGGTGAAACTTGGAGAAATGCAGAATCTGTTCCAATTGAAAGCACAGCCGTAAACTTCTATCAAAGCCCAAAGACACCGGATCTTCAAACTGAAAAGGTAAACATGCAGAAAGGCAGAGTCTGTTCCAATTAATTTAATTTTTGTCAAGACCCAAGGACAGCGGATCTTCTCTGCACAAACTTTGACCTCGGCTTAAAATCTTGGGATCCATTTAAATCCCTTTTCTGTCATGTTTCTACCATGCCCTATATACACTATGACAAAATCTGGTACAGAAACCAAGTTCCCCTGCCCTGAATACTATGCTGTCTTCCAACACAAGACGCGAGTTGAAAATAGAAAGATACCTGCCAAGGATATGGTTATGCCCGCGATCGCAATGGTTGGAGCGTGCCCAGCTTTTTACAAGATTCCTGTGAGCGAAGATCTTATTCAAGCCGTGGCAGCGGGAGTGTATCCAGAGCAGGAGACTGTCGTGAAAAGGTGTTTGCTTGATGATAGATCCTGCGTATAAGGAAGGCTGTTATTCTCGCGATGTTGTGAAAGATTTCGCTGAAAAAGTTGTCAGTCCTTCTCGATAGCTACGTAGTTACGGACTTGTCCGCCATGAATGTTGTATCAATTTTTTATGATCAAGTACTCGGATTGAACAATTCCATTTTATTCTTCTCTTGTTCGCGAAACAAGCTCATATGGAGGCACTTAGTGCCGTGATGAAAGTGCACCAAACGATCCATTTGTTGAGCTCAATTGAGACAAGTTCTTGTTTGTATATACTGTAGTTTAACTCTGCAACCTTATCCGACGCAATTACAGGCCTAGGCGATCACTAGTGCGCCATTTCTATACACATGCTGCCGCTTGCCGAGCCTCTTGAAGCCATATACGTTATTGACAGAGATGATCCTCTGTCATAGGAACTACCCCGCCGACCCTTTGCAGTATCTAGTCAAGGTCGAGCAAACGGTTGTGTAAGTTATAACCCGAATTGATGAAAAGTGGTATGAAAACCTCTGACTCTCATCCATCCAGTTATAGGGATAGACAAGATCTCTGTTACATGATTAAAGTGTCTAATGGCATACGCGGCACGTTGCTGGCTGGATGACATAATACAATTACTGCTTGAACCAGTGCTGCCAGCAGCGCAATGGACCAGACTCCCGTTTCTCTCTTTGACACATACGAGCTCGACTTTCGACACATCCTCGACGGGATCAAGGACAAACTCGAAGCCAGCGGGAGTGGAGGTGCGTAGCATGGCCGTGCATGGGTCACCCTTGTTTATCCTAATTCCTACACAGAGCAAAGACGTGCCGCGCTACGTAAAGTCGAAATAGAACTCGACGAGGCAGATGACATCGTAAGCCACTAGCTGATTCAAAGCGAATTGAGAAAAGGGAATGGTTTGGGCCCACGACTCGATAGGTGTCTGCGCTCGAGGTCGAGATTCAAGGCATACCGCAGTCGATCAAGGGGCAGTATTCGACGCGGATGAAACAGGTCAAGGGAGAACTCGCGCGGTATAGGAAACTTGCAAAGGACGTGCATGCGCAGCAAGCGCGGTCGGACCTGCTTGTGCGAAGTGGAGGCTCGCGCGGTATAGGAAACTTGCAAAGGACGTGCATGCGCAGCAAGCGCGGTCGGACCTGCTTGTGCGAAGTGGAGGAGGGGGTGGGAGCGTGGGCGTGCAGAGTTCGGACGACCCATATGATGAACAGGGCGATCGCGCGCGGCTGCTTGTTGGGACGCAGACATTGGAAGGGAGCAGCAGACGGCTGAGAGATACGCAGAGGGTTGCGTTGGAAGCGGAGGATCAGGGCGCAGATATATTGAGGACGTTGAGAGGCCAGAGGGAGACGTTGGAGACTGCGAGAGATACTGTGAGTTTTGGATAAACGTGTGATTTGAGGCTTATTTGTGCAGCTACGAGGTGCAGATTCGAATATCGAGCGTGCATCTGGAACGATCAAGAAGATGATTAGACAGTGAGTCTGCATTTTTGTCCCTTTGTGCGCGTCTTATATTTTCAGAATGTACAAGCAGCGGTTTATACTCGGCGCCATGACGGTGCTCATCATCTGCATCGTCATTGTCATCCTTTACTACAAGCTCGTACGATAGTTTTGCCATTTCACTCTTAACTCTTGGACTTGTAACGCTTCCTTTATACTTCGGCCAGCGATTTATATATATTGTTATCTATTCCACCCGCTAAGCATACATTTGTAAGTTGAATATACTACTCGTTTACACAACACCTATAGATGCCTTGGGGGGACCCTCGACCTCTTCCCATTCAGTCAGGGATTCTGAGAGAATGACGCCGTCTCCTCGTTTACGTGCTACGAGACGGATCCTCAAGATGACCAAACAACGCACGACAAGAAAGACGATACAATAGCCCACAACGATGCCTACGATGTATGCGCCAAGGAGGCCCTTTTGTTTCTCGGGGTCGAGGAAACTGTAGGCTATAATATCATGGAGCGATCAGTGTGGCGAGGGACATGAGGAACGGAGACGAAAACTTACGATACAAGCCCTGGTCTGCGTGTGTGATATACGCTACGGCAAGATAACATGCGAGAAGGATGATGGATGCGGGAAGGGCGAGCCATGGTGCGGGAGGGATGTTCGTAAGTAGTACTTCTGCCATGGCAAACACCAAATTGAGGATATGCACGGAGACGTTGCTCCAAGCTACGAAAGAAGAGTCAGGGATAGATCTGATTCCGACAGCGAAAGGTGGCGTACATGTTTCGACGTCTTCAAATGTGGCTGGAGACGCGAGAAGGGCCCAGAACACGATCGTCACTACGACGGCTGAGCAGGAGCTAAGAACGCGATGCACAGTTTCACCACAAAAGGGCTTACGGTATGTCGTGATCGTCACTTGCAGCAGGACGTGCATGGTTTGAAGAACACGCGGCCATTTCTGGAGGGGGTATGATGCCGTATCGGATGATCGACTCAGCGAGCGCCAGAACGCCAGTGTTTGGATGCCCGCAGCGAAAAAGTACGCGCAGAGCCCGATGTACGATAAATGTGTAAAGTACGAAAAAAAGCTTGGGCCACAATGTCAGAAAGAAAACAAAATACAAAAAGAGGGACTCTACTCGTTTGCGTAGTGATCTCGCACAGCAGACCAGATGAGCGTGAAGACAATAGTAAAGAGCGTGTACAGGGCGAGCAGCAGGCGGGCTAGAGCTAGCACGATTGGCGATACGCAAGGCGACGTGACGTGCGCGCCGATGGAGTCGAACGGGCTGCTAGCGCCCAGGTAAGCATACAAGTTCATCGTGCTTGAACTGATCAGCAAAAATATAACCTCGAAACTGATCATACCTACCCGACACGGGAAAAGATATCTTGTGGCAACTGCTACAGCCAAAGAAAAAAGAACTGAGCATGGATGCCCTATCGTTGCTCACACACATACTTACAGAAACGCAGATAATGACAAGGGGAGGAAAGGGAAACTCTACAACTATTGTCGGCTAAAGACCCATGTGGGGACCCTTTCAAATTTACCACATGGCAAATCAGCCGGGCCATCACAAAGCTGTCCAGGGTCACGACTGTCGAGAAGCAACGAAACCCGGCATGGGAGTTTATTTATTTCAGCGTACCGATGTGCAAAAACACACTCAGGCTCAGTACATAATCATGCCAGTAGTTTATTTCGACCTGCTCAAAGACTCACGTACAGCAGAGTTTGAAAATTTTATCCAAAGGGATATCAATCAAATTTGATGGGGTTCCTAGCATCCATCAGATGTGCGGCCACGTTCGCGACGTACTTCTATATATGATTCTCTAATGTCTAAAGATGTTCAGCTTCCGCTAGTTTTTCTTGTCGTGCGTTGGTAGCACTCAAATACGTATCTACCCCAATCCATGAGTTCTCACTCGAAAAAGAACAGAACGCCCACGTACTCCAGAACAAACTAACGACGCTGACAAATACAAAACGAAGGTGCGGGGGCACGATTGCGAAATTGATGATCTGCATAGGAAGGAATACACCCCTGTCCACACGAGGCGCAAAGTGAGTTCGACCCAGAAGTTTGCCTGAGAAAGGATTACTGACCAGTTGCGGATCAGGGTGGGGAAATACGTCTGGATATCCGGATGAGTGGAAGGAATGAAAAAGCGGGCGAGGACGACGTTACAGCTCGTATCCGCTCGACTGCCTCGTGAGGTTTTCCTTCGAGAATGCTCATTGATCCAAAAAAGAACGGGACCGCGACTGATAAGTGACGAGTGAATATTTCAAGCATAGCAACGCGATAGAGTAGTCCCACCCGGAGTCATCAAGGCCTGATCAAGAGCTACCTAGTACGCAGGTGAATATCTAGGATTTGACGCGAACGAGGAAGCGGGGACGTAAACGCACCCGTACGACCGTAGCCCTCGTTTGGTTTGCAAACTTGATCGAGTTTAGGAAATGATACCACCGAGTCATACATACGCTGAATATAACGCCTGCAAAATTCAACGAGAATCAGCGACGAATATAAGACGTCCGCGATTACAAGAGTAAGAGAGACGCCGAAGCCAGAGGACACACCTCCGTAGAACGTCAGTCGTGCTGTCCGTGCATACTACAAGTGGATGCGTCACAAAACACAATGAGCACGGACACAACCCAAAGTACCGTCTCATCCTCTCGACCTCCGAGGTCAGGTATTCAAAGGAAAAACACTCACGTCGTGGTTTTTCCCTCTCCTTTCAATAGCTTGTTGTGCGATCACATCTCCACCTGCGAATAAAAGTGCAGCAGTACCGCCCGATGCAAGCAGTGGTCGACGAATGAGAATGGCACTATATGGATGTTCATTCAGAAGGGTGGCCGGAGCACAGAGGATATATATGAAGCGAACTTGTATGCTCTAAAGAACGAGGCCATCTGCCTGAAGGGTGCTGCGGGAAAAACATTTTTTGAGCGAAAATTAACTTTCATTACAAATCAAGCTTAATCGATAATTAAATTATCTTATCACTTGCCTCTTTTTCGCTTCCCGCTCGAACTTGAAGGTCACTGAAAATCTGGCATAGTCGCTTTACTTGTCGTCCGGCTACAGCTGCTTCCACTCTAAGTACGCGTTAAAGCTGAGAATAACGGCCAAATATTCACGTGACCGTATCAGGGCGATGATGGGAATGCTGTGCCGCGTAATATTGTTTCCGTAGTTCACAGCATTTCCTTTCTCTAGGATTTCTGCTTCATACCAAAGCTTTGAGGTCTGCGTGTGTGACAACTAAGGCGCTCAGGATGATAATTGTCAAACAGCCATTACCTGACGACCCGACGCCGCTTGACTGCCCCCCATCCTACGAGACAGCGAGCACAAATCTGACTCACGACGAGAAACATCTACAACCTGTAAATTCTTCCTCTACAGTATCGCATTCTCGTCTCTCTGCTTCCTTAATTCCTCCGAGTCCCACTTCAAGTGGGAGCTATCCCTCTTCGTCCAACGTCAAAGGAAAAGGGAAAGCATCTAGCTCGTGGTTTGGCTTCATGACGTCTAGAACGACACGCGAGGTACAGGCTACGGTTCTTGGATTAATCCGCGACTTGGTCAAGGAGCAGAACCAGAACGAGGTGGCGTCCTTGGCGATACTCGAAAGTTGTGCAGAGGCGTGCTCAGGGTATGATTTGACGTTGTCGGACATTCTACAGGTAAAGTCCATCGAGGGGCACACGCCCATGTATTGGGCCATCGTGAAACGCGCCCCGGATGACGAGGAGCATGGGAAAACGGTCCCAGACCTCCTGACGGCCCTCATATCCTACGCGACACCGCTGAATCCCAATACAATAGCGGATATCCGTCACGCGTGTCTGTTGACCTCGGATCAGCTGCTTTTTCAGCGGCTGAGGATGTCTCCCGAGTTTTCGCCGCTCTCGGGGACGGACGAGATGTTGCTAGGCGCGACTATTCCGCCTGATGCTATTGCGGTTGAGAATGTCGCTGGCGATGAAGGAGCATTCACTGTCAACTTTGAAATTGTACATTTCCAGAAGCGCATGCTCATCTCGAAACGTGTGCAGCTTGATTTCATCGCAAGAGGTATATTCCCCAATCTCCAGGCAGTTTTTTTTTCTTATATTCTCATTCCAGCTCGGATGTGGAGATTGGAATTCTTGATCGCTGAATCGTCAAGGCGCCGTGACGGACCCCGGCAGGGATCATGGTGTATCTCTCTCTCACTCCTCGAACATAGTCCGCCCACATGGATCGATTCGCGCTTCCTCGTACCTGAACCAACTTCAACCTCGTCAGACACTCTCTTCTCCCCCGAAGGATCATTCCTGCCGCCTTCACCATCTCTCATCGACCGCCTGCGGCCACGGCCCCCAAGATCCAAACCAACCATCTCAATAAGACTACGGTCGACTCAGCAACTGGCCGCGTCGCCTGGAACAAGATCGCGTCACCCTAAAGGATTTTGCTCTGCCATCACAGTGCCGCTCGACGACAGCACGATGGGCTCTAGCCTCCAATATACGTAAGTCAAAAACACAAAAAAATCCACGGGTTGAGCCAAACCTCTGATATGCTTTGCGAAAAGAGGCACTTCTTACATCGCGGCTGATGAGACGCTCAGAGCGCGTCTGGAAGCGCGTCTTATTCGAGCTGCGGAAGACTCTGATTGCACGATCTGTTGATCCTACCAACACTCTGGGTGCCTAATGGCGAGCACGTATTATATGGAAATGGTCTCTATCTAATCACCCTCGAGTGGTACAACTGTCCGTAAAAACGACTCTCGACTCATCCTATCGCCTATTTGGGAGCTTCCGAGTCATGATCTTTTGAGCCCTTCTCTACGTCGAGATCATGAGAAGGACGAGTCTGCGACGGTTCATGTTTTTCTGCGACCTTCTCTTGCTCGTTCGCCTTTCGAAGTGCCTCCTCGTCTCCCCTCGTGAGTTCCTTGTGCTTGATCATCAGGACACTCGCCACGGTCGCAGCAGCCGTGAGTGCGGCATTCAAAATGAAAACCAAACGAATACCCCGCGTGAATCCATGGTTCAGGATGTACGTCGCGGAAGAGGCAGATATCCCGATCGAGGAGGGCGAGGTGATACTTGAAGGGTCATCCACGATTTTGGATATGATGGAATCGGGAAGAGAGAGACTCCTCATGGACGCGGTGAGGGAGTTATTTCTGAACGGTCACGTATTTAGAAAACGCAAGAGAGAAGAGGGGGAGGACGTACAGTAGCGTAGAGCTTATAGCAAGCGTCATTGTACCGCCCAGTAGTCGGACAAACTAGAATTCGGCTTTCTCAGGATATTGAGTAAATGAAGAACTGCGGAATCTCACATTACGGAACACGGTGACTACAGACATATCCTTTCGCGATACGCTGGCTTGTGCGGCTACAATCGTCGTCTGTAAGGTCTGAAGAGAACAGAATGAATCCGATATAAAGGGGGAAATGCCGAAATAGGCTTACCAGGCCAGCTCCAGCTCCAGCAAGCAGCATGTATACCACCAATACAACTTTCGAAGAATGCACGGTGATTGTTGACAGGCATCCAGACGCGATCGACCAAACAGTGAAGCCAAGGTAGATGATTGTCTACCCACGACTTGAGCATGAAAAGATAGAAAGCAGACAATGTACGCACACGGTATCGTCCTGTCCGACTCACCATAACGCCCTAGTGAGATTGATAAGATAGATTATGAATGCTAGAGGATACACACGTACGGCCGTCCAGCTCGCAACCATTTGGCTGATCAGCAAAGGAATCAAGAAGATTCCTCCACGAAGCGGAGAGTAACCCAAGCCGACTTGGAAGAATAACGGAAGGTAGTACAAAGAGGAGTAAAAGGCATAACCGCTAGCATACTGCTGTTAGTCGAGAAACCTTCAACGAATCAGGAGTAAGACGTACTTGATGAACATGGTGATGTATACACCTGTAACTGTGACGTGCTTGAATATATACACTACAAATCGTCAGAAGCGCGAGTGAAGTATAATGTATTCGTTAACCCACTTGGAACTATGGGAAGCCGTGCGCCTTTCCATTCCCAGAGGCAAAAAATTACTATAACAACAAAGCCTGAAAGCAAAGGAGCTAGGACAACTGCTGACTTCCACGGAAACGTTACTCCTCCCTGGAAGCGAGGCGATGACGGGATGTCAAAAAAAAGTCAATTGGACCCAACGTACCCAAATTAAAGGTAAAATCACGAGTGCACAGCCAGATAAAGTGAGAACCACACCGACGTAGTCAACCGCAAGAAGTTTTCTGCTATAAATGATCATCGGCCTAGGACTGACGATGAAAAGGATTTACCTTCGTACGTTTCCATGCACGGGTTTTAGAGGAAGCACGAAGATAACGACACACATTGCAGCGAATGAGATAGGAATGTCAATCCAGAAGCACCACTGCAGACCGAGTTTGCATATTGTACGTTATACGGCGAAAAAGTGCACATACTCGCCAGCTAGCCTTTTGTGACAAAGCTCCGCCGATAACGGGACCAATGGCAAATCCTAGAGCAACCGTGCCTCCGATAATACCTTGATATTTACCTCTGACAGACAAACTTGCGTAAAGCTGGTGGGGTGTACAAGTTTTATCAACGTACCTTTCACGCAGACTAACGACATCCGATATCACAATTTGAGCCATGCTGATTATACCGCCTGAAAACACATAGAAATATCGCAACCAATCCATGTGATGACCACGGTCGCACTAACCTCCTCCAGCTCCGGCGAAGCCACGGAAGACAATTAATTGGATGATACTCCGAGAGAATCCAGCGACAAGATTTCCGATCATAAATACAGCCATGGCAATGCAAAAGGCAGATTTCCTCCCGAAAATGTCGCTAAACCGCCCATATAGTGGTTGAAAACAGGTAGACGTTAACAGGTAAGCTGAAGGAACCCATGAAGATACGGAGCCAGCTTGAAAAGCTGCAGATACAGTTGGCAGTGCCGTAGCGACGATAACAGAGTCTAGTGTCGAGACCAGGATACAGAGAGCTAAGCCTGAAAAGACGAATAGGACCTGCTTGAAAGGGAGGAGATTGGTCTGATCGGTTAAAAGGACATCCGGGTCTAGATTTGTACGGGGGATTACCGGCCCGATATTGGATGTTCTGGTGTCTGCAGTGGTCTCAGTGGGAGGAGACATGAAGAAACACTCGTGCGCAGGAAATAACTCTATATATACTTAACAGTCGAAGAGCTTATAAAAAGATAACACCGTGGGGAAACGGGCTTCGGGTATCAGTGCTCCTCATGGCAACAATAGAAGAAATAGTGAGTGCAGCACGCTCATAAAGTTTAGATGGGCACGATGACAAGCATACTTGCTTCAAGGTTGGAATACGGAGCGCGTGAGAGTGCCTCCGACAACGCATGGATGTCCATGCCTGTAACACAGCGCATAGATCCTTAGGAAGAATCTGAGCAATTTTCATCGAATGCCGATCGATCGGCCGAAAGTATCCGGCATTCGCGGGGGTCAGCCAGAAAATGCAAGCTAAATAAAGATTATAGGGAACTGGCTGAGAATAGTCACCTCCACACAATGTTCGGCGATATTGTTGTACGAGAACCAAAGTTTGATATATGAGACGTAGTGAAGGATAAGATCACATGCTAAAGGTGCTTGAGCTGGAAATGGATGCCGATATCTGCCTCGAGAGTTCTTGCAAGTAGGGCAAGCCTAGGACACCGATATCAAAACGAGATATCACGAAGTAGAGACAAACTCACCATTGAGAATACGATGAACTTGAGCATAACATAAAGGACCATTGATACAATACTGGAAAAATTCTCTAATCTCTCTTATCGAGACGGTCAGCATTAATGGTAAACAAAACAATTTCAAGCAACACGGAGTTGAAAGTGTGGAAATCTAAGTGTGTACTTGTGTACTGGAGGAGGAGATGGGTGGCTAAGGAAGAGGAATGATAGAATATGTTAGGTTGTGATAAGTGTGACGAGGTAAAGGGGTACCACGGACACAACCTCAGGGCCATTGTGGCCACTCACTTTGCTTTGTACGAATACACACATATATACCTACCTGATGATGTCGTACCCTCAGTTCCGTTTACGTGTTCTGAGGGTACGCAACTCACCATACTCTATATACTATACATACTGACACGTACCTAGATTTGTGCTAATCACGTATCTATCTAGGTGTTGGTCGCACCGTTTGACTTATCGCTGCTGGTTACGTTCCAACAGAATAAAACAAGATCCGACCCCGAAAAAGAGGAGAAAGGGTCAAGTATCGCAACGAACGCCGCATGAGACCACAACGAAATCTGCGAGGAAAGATATTGATATTTCGAAACATAGACGGAGTACGATACACACAACAGACACAAACACTAAACAGGTGTAGATACATTTACGTATGTGTACTCTACCTCTCATTAGCTCGATCAAGTGGCTTGACGGCTGTATAAACTATTCTAAGTGTGTACTTGCATCAAATGCCTGCATCACCGCAAGCTCGCCACAAAAACTAAGGCTTCGGGGGCGATAGCAGATGTATTGGACATCATCCTGACATCTTGGATGCCTAACAGGAGGCCAAGGAGTAACGTTGTGAGCATATACCGTTCTCTTGCTCTGCTACATCTACTAGTGCCCGCATAGGCTGCATGGATGTGTCTCCAGCCATCGGATATCGACCACCTCAGGGCGATGAGATAGTCAATCTTTGGAAGAAAGCTGCCAGGCTCAATGCGCTATACGCTTTCTCCGACTCCCAACATTGTTTCGCTCTCTCAAAACCTGGATGGGATGTTATTGATTTAGCATAAGCAAACGGGCTGAACCTGCTAATTGTAGAGCAAACTAACGATCTTATGGTGTCGCCATGGTATATCTCTGGCCCAAGCCTGGTCAACCTCTTTCAATAAGACGAAACTCTTCATCGCTATTTCGTTGTGTCGCTATGTTCGTATTCCGACCTTTTGACGTTCTTCGACGAACGACACGAGATGACGCCAAGGTTACGGAAAAGGCCCCAGGTCGTGTCGCCCTTTGTGGATAGGAGTTACTTGCTAGCCGGTGTTTAGTTTCATCAATATGTCCCCGTATATGAGATAAGATGAAATGAAACCGTCCCACACATGTGCTAGTCTGACTTTTAATATAGAGTAAATGTAAAGGTAAAAAGTTTGAGGGGCAACCACTGTTTGGCTCGGCCCGGCCTACCGGCTCAGCCTCAGCCACGACCTTGCAAAACCCTATAGTCGGCCAAGGCATGCGAAGTATCTACCACGCAGTCAGATGCACTTGGCTCAGAGCCATTGCAATCAGTCCACTGGATACGTGATCTTTGGGTCGTCACTTCATGAACATTCACCATTCCTGGATTTACACCATTACTCGGGAGAGTTCCCACCAAATAGACCAAGCCGACCTGAATCTATGCACAAGTATGTTATTTCAGCTTGTTTCTCTCCGATGTTCATCATACTCTACGACAATTACTGAGTTAACAGTCATGAACGGAATTAAGCCTCTTTTTCTCCTTTTCTCTCATGTTTCAATTCGGAGCCAAAACCGTGGAGACAGCACAGCCTCTTGGCAAGACATATAAGAAACATTGAATCAAACGCGTGGATTCTCCTTTTCATTTGCCTTGATGTTCGCAAAGTCTCCTGCAACCATTGGCTCTACATCGGCGCAGAAGGAACCCAGTCCTCCGCCTTACAATGCTGCCCAGGAGCAATCCCTCGGTCGTCTACAACAACAGGCAGCCGCATACCAGGAGGCGCAAAAGAAAGGGGTACACGAGTCTACGGAAGCTGAAGCGCAGAAACTCGCCGCTGCAATGCGCGAAGTCGGGGACAGTCACTCAGATCCCAAGGTCAAAAGCGACTGGTACTCAAAAGCGAAGAGATTTGTACGGGGAGAAAAAACAGATAGAGAAGGAATATTGAACGAAATAGGTGGAATAGTGCAGCTCGTAATGTTCGTACCACGCACGATCATCGGGACAGCATCGTATATCGTTGGCAATACGGTGCGAAAAGTTGGATTGGCAGTGGTTGGGTTAGGTGATTCCGTTGTCGGAAGGAATAGAGATAGTGTAATCTGGAGGAATACCAGAGAGGGCGACGAAAGACGCGGTACTACTGATTTCAGGGAATGATTACTGATCAACAACACATCGTCCTTTTTACATTAGACAGTTGTCAATGAATATCTACTTTAATTTTCTTTAATTGTCCCTCCAGATACGTGTTAGGAGTCTCACGTATTGGGTGCGGATGGCTATGACAAATTAGAGATAGGCACCGCGGGTCTCTAGATTACACATGGGGGACCCAAAGTTGCCCCAGAACTTCTGGTAAAGCGTACGATATTCATGTTTACCAGAAAGATATATAAATCGACTCGCTTGAATGTCACCACGCGATTGATCCTGGAACTAATATGCACTAAGAGGGAGCCATACATTTTCCGCAGCGTGATAGCAATCAAAGTTACTGCGCCCTGTGCCACCATTAGCATCTGATAAGGTTCGCGCGCAAAAGTCGGCCCTTCAAAGAAGTGTATTCCGTGGACCTCCAGGCGTTACCTGATCACATAGACATATTATTGAAGCAACGGTGAGAATGGAGGAGTCAAAGTACCTTGAACAACTCGAAGGCTGGAAAGAGGCTGACCGTTCAGCTCAAGGAACAAGTATTAATGTTCAGTCTTTTGTCATGAAATCATTAGGCAGAAAGAGAATGAGTTCAACTAGGAATGCGGAAGATCGTCTCGTTACCAGCGTTTTTTTCAGAGGTAATAAGGCCTTGTAGCAGGGGTAGTAACCTTTTGGTTGTATTGGCGTCTAATATAGCAGCCCAATATTCAATTTCATCACAGATAGCAAAAGGCTTACTTTAAGACAATCAAGTTTGGCGATAAGTGACATTGAAAAGAGTTACATCGATATAAGATCTTCAGGATGCAGAGGCTTGAGATTAATCGTTTCAAAGAAGAGAGGAAATGCGCACAACCAGCGTACGTGATAGTATATCGATTCCTCACCCAGAATGTGAACAAGCTAAGTAAATCCTCGTCTTTAATCTGGAGTCGCGACATGGCTGTTGCTAGTCAGACCAACCAAAGTTGATTCTGTTAGAGTGACAACTTCGATCTTAATGTTCTTGTTCAATTCTTGCACATCGTAATGACAAACTCGAGTTGCTTTTGAACATGAACGATGTGTTATCATGAATCCTATCTTTCCAGGTTCATCAAGATCTGCACGCCTGCGAAACGATGGAGCAAAAGTGTTCATGGTTATCCAGCTATGATTCAAGAAATAGACGTATCTTTAGGTTCATAAATTATTACTAAGGGTCGAGATATTCACGCTGAAGCAGACCCTTGACAAAGAGTATAAGTTAAAGCGAGGATGACCTCCTGTATCACCGAGTATGAAAACAGGTTTTGGGTTGCGGGTTGTCTGGATGCTGAACCGGCCTTGAACGCGAGACTGTGCGGTCGATGCACCGAAGCCCCACCCAAAAATGCCAAAGTGACGAGGAAGTTGTGAATGAAAGCAGTTTCCCGTGTACACTTACGGTGTTTCTCTGCGAATCCAAGTCGTGTTAGCCACTGATAATGGGGCCACAGAGGTTCCCGGGAATGCATGATGGTTCGTCAGCTGAACACTGTGTCTCTGAAAGTCGACGCTCAAATATAGAGGAGCCACTTGGTTAGAAATCGGTGAATCGCACTCGTGGATTTTAATTATTCCGCACAGGTTGAAGTCAGCCATGGCTGCTTGAACGAGTTACACAAGCAATGTCGTTGGACGGTGAACTCTTCAGGTTTTGTGACCTCCATCTATCATTGAAGTCCCAAGATAGGGAATAAAAAAACAGAATACGGCCAATGGTGTACGACTTCTTATTGGTGCCATCATGGCTACAACACGAACCATTTGTTTACATAATTCAGAGCTTGAGTTGCGCTTCCATGCACATGATCTGCCGAAGCAGGCGGAATTAATGCTGTAGGCTGACTGTCGAGGTATATATCATTTCCACTATGCTCCCAACGCTTACTAGGACTGAGCAGACTGGCTAAATAAAGATTCAAACCTAAAGTACAGCTTATAAAACTGTAAACCACATCCTTGCGACAGAGACAATCTTTCGCCCGCGTCTTTTTGTATCCGAATGAATGAATGTGTGGGCAGAAGCCGCTTCGCCTTCGCGAGCCTCAGTTGACGTATGGGTGAAATGGTCGGTCAAAGAGCGAGCTCATGGCTTAATCATAACTGGGAATTGGAAAGGAGACACAGCCTCGCCTACTTTAGCAAAATGGTACTCCTCAATTCTTACTTCGAGCCGTCGTCCGGCCTTCTATCTCCTATCTAGCCCCCAACCCTCCCCTTTCTCCAAAAATGTTCCAGCGACATTCTTTGTACTTCAAAACGTAAGCCTCCGTGCATCGCGTGCTGGCAACTATGATGACAACTTCGACGACGCACAAGGCGCGGTTTTCGATGCTCGGATTCCTCTACGTCTCAATGCCCTAGAAGATCTTAAACTTAGCATTCATCTCCAAGTTCACGTTGAGGAATAAACTTAACCTGACAAAGTGCTGTGCGGCAGCTGTTCGCCGACACTCCGGACAGGTGTTCTGGAATCATCACAGATAACCTCATCTTTGGGATCGCCTGCTCTCAACTCACGCAGCTCGCGATGACTGATCTCGGTTTCTCACTTTTGCGCGGCGTGAGATTCTAACCCGGTGTACAAACATCGTCAACCATCCGCTAGCCAATGGGAAGAATAGGATGCTATCCCTCTCTCCTACACGCCGACGCTGGCACCTTACGTACTTCTGGACTCGCATCGTTGAATTCTCCTAGGACTGCACTGCATGCCTAAATCTAGCCGTTCTTAGGGTTCAGTTCAGTGTCGGGCTTCATGTATTGATGTTGTACTTACTGAACATAATTGAGTGCCGTCAACGGCGATTTCTCGGTTACGTCGGGCTACCGGACAGGCCAGTGGTGTAGGTACTCAATTACGACATTACGACAATGACAGTTACGTTGGGACATGGGTCATTCATTGTAAGCGTTCATTTGCAGTTCGAAACCATGTCGCATGTTCTGATTTACGGAAAGCCATTTCCCGTGATTATCGGAAATGAGAGCTGAGCCTTGAGCTCGGGCCGTGCTCGAGGACATAAATCAGCCCCACCGGTATCAGCTCCCTCATGAATCAAGAACCTGTCTTCCCTCCCCTCGACGGCTCGGTGACCATTCCAGAGTCTATCGATTTCAACTGGCAGCACAATGCCGATCTTCCCGTATTTGCTTATGGGACGGACGACTCGAGCAAAGTAACTGAGATCACGTTCCTTGAATTTGGACGTGCATGTCATCGAGTTGCTCACCTGGTTCGGCCTGGGCGCGTTGGCCCTGACCGAGAAATCGTCGCTTTCATCGCATTGGCTGACACAATTGTGTACCAGGCGATAACTGTAGGACTGATGATCGCTGGTCTAGTGGTCAGCACTTCCACCTCTTCATATTTCTGGAAGAGAACTAGATAATTGAACAGCCGTTTCCCATCTCTCCTCGCAATACTCCCGCTGCTATCGTTCATCTTCTGACGCAAACCTCCTGTCATCGTTTGATTACTACTTCTACAACGCTTAGAAGTGTCCTAGATGGCGTCAATGCTGAACTCTCTACCGACTTTGACCTGGAAATCGAGGAAATCCCAACGCTTAATCAGGTCTATCCAAAACTCGGGACCGAGACCGTCAACGATCCTTTTGAGCGTTATCCTGCACCTCCTACGCGGCCTGTCATGTCTGATGTCGCATTATATCTTCACTCATCCGGGACCACCGGGTTTCCCAAGGCAATACACCAAACATACCTCAGCTTGGCACATTGGACAGCTTGGCGTGAGTATCACGCTTTTGTGGATGTTTTATCGCTAACATTTCACGGTGTAGCTGCATTGATCCAGTTTCGCGACTACAGGCCCAGAGTACGCGTTGCAGCCATGGTCCTTCCTCCATTCCATACATTCGGCATTATCGTCCAGACTCTCTATACTATGTTTGGGCTAATTTGCGTCGGCATCTACCCTCCTCAGGTGACATCTAATGAGAGGACGCCAATGATACCAACCCCGGAGAACATTCTCCAACATACCCGACGCTCAAAATCCGATTGCATATTTACTATTCCTGCGCTCTTGCAGGTCTGGGCACAGTCTCCTGAGGCCATCAACTTCCTTCGGACACTGCACTTTGTGGTATGTCGGAAATTTTGACATTCATACATACATATAAGTTTACTCATACAACTTGTCCAGGGATACTCTGGCGGATCCCTGGCATCAAGGCTCGGCAACTCTATGGTTTCACAAGGTATTAGACTCATCACTGCTTATGGTGGTACTGAGTTCGGTACGCCGACATTTGCCATACCACGTCCTGGCGACGAGCTTGATTGGGAATATTTGGAGTTTAGCGACCGTGCAGCGATCAGATGGGTGCCTCAGGGTGATGGGACGTTTGAGTGTCAGTTTTTGGTATGTGAATATTTTTGACTCTAGCTTCTTGATATAATGTTCGAACTGGCACGATTAAAATTAGACTACGGATAGGCATTCGCTCACCGTCGAAAATATACTTGATGTCAGAGGGTATGCCACTTCTGACCTCTTCGTACCTCATCCTATAAAGCCTTATCTCTGGAAGATGTGTGCAGTTTCCCCCCTATTGCCCTGACATTGTCTGACGATTTCTCCAGCGTTGGGCGCATTGACGATGTCATAATCCACTCGTCTGGGGAGAAGACTGTACCGGGACCTATGGAAGACATTGTCATGAGTAGCCCATAGTCGGTGTTCTCCCATGCCATTCAACGTGTATCCTACTTATCTCTTGAGCAGTGTCATGGCTGCTGTCATATTCGGTCGTGCCCACGATCGGCCCGGCATCCTCATCGAGCCCAAGGACCAATATACTATCGATGTCACGGACCAGACTCAGATCGCGAAATTGCGAAACACACTTTGGTAACTTTGAACTTGATTTTTCCAGCAGTTGAGTGTTTCATGTTTGCTCAGGTCCGTGGTCGAAGAAGCCAACAAGGTCGCCCCGGCGTTCAGCAAGATATTCAAGGAAATGATCCTCATCACTTCGAAAGATAAGCCTCTTCCCCGAACAGGGAAAGGTACCGTTATGCAGAAGCTGGCTCTGAAGGATTATGACGATGAAATCGAGAAGCTGTAAGTTGCAGACCATTATCCAATTTCTGCGTCGGTTTTTCCAATGCCACTATCTATAGCTATTGCACCATTGAAGGAAGTGCAAAAGGACAAGATATCGTACCTCCTGTTACTTGGGAAGTGCCACTATCTATAGCTATTGCACCATTGAAGGAAGTGCAAAAGGACAAGATATCGTACCTCCTGTTACTTGGGAAGATGAACATGTTCGGGTTTGGCTCCTCCAACAGGCTGCAGATATCCATCCAGCAAAGCATTCTCGATATCAAGGGATCTTTTCGAACAGGGATTCGATAGGTTGGTTATCCTCATACAACATTGTTAGAACAGTTCTCATTCTCTACGGAAAAGTCTGAGCGCAACAATCCTTCGTCTTCGGATTGTCGGCGCTTTACAGGGGAGCAAGGATAATTCTATGATGAAAGCCGCAGAGAATATCACTCAAAATATGGTCTATACGTACCCGTCTATCGAGGCGCTTACAGTGTTCCTCGCCAAAATCGTTGCTCATACTGAGGGATACCAAGACAGAAAGAACGCAAAAGCAGAAATAGAAGCGATGATTGACAAGTACAGCACTGGTTTGGAGGACTCACCCGTTTTCACCAGCGGCACTTTCCCTGTGCCTGAGAACAAAGTGGTCCTACTGACAGGGTCGACTGGAAACCTGGGTTCCCAGATCCTCGCTGATCTTTTGCTCGATCCATCTGTTGAGCTTGTGTATGCTCTGAATCGTGCATCTACAGGCTCAGCTTCGATCCTCAAACGCCACACTGAACGGTTTGTCGACAAAGGACTAGATGTGGAACTCTTACGGTCTGACCGGCTTGTTTTTGTGGAGGGGGACACCTCAATGCTCAGCCTTGGTCTATCAGCTGAGCTCTACAACAAGGTAAGTACGTTCGCCCGCCATTGAGCTCCGAAAGCGTCCTTGCTCCTGTTGAATCACTTCTTTTCTCCCCTGGAAGATTCGGGACTCCGTAACCGTTATTATCCACAATGCCTGGCGTCTTGACTTTAACCTTTCACTGACGTCATTTGAACCGAACATTCGAGGCACTCGTAGGCTCGTTGACCTCGCGCGTTCTGGACCTCATCCTGAGTTAGTTCGGTTTGTGTTTTCGTCATCTGTAACGTCAGCACAAGCGTATAGACGCCTTGATCTACCATTCCCCGAGGAAATCGTGGCGGACGCCGCTGTAGCAGTAGGGACTGGTTATGGGGAGGGGAAGTACGTATCGGAAAGAGTACGTACTACTTTGTCCCCTCCAAAACTTACTTTCATCTTATTTTGTGTTTCTTGCAGATACTCGCAAAGAGCGGGATACAGGCAGCCTCTCTCCGGATTGGCCAGGTCTGTGGGGGGCTTCCTAATGGCGCCTGGGCAACCAGTGATTGGTTCCCTATCCTTGTAAAATCCAGCGTAGCCCTTGGAGTGCTTCCACGTGCCACCGGCGTACGTTACCTTCAGTTTCTCTGATTTGTGATGCATTCTTTTTGGGCTTACATTTAGTTTATCTCCTGGCTGCCTATGCACGTAGTCTCAAAGATTATCCATGACATCGCGTTTTCCGGTGAAAAGCTTCCGGAGGCCATCAATTTGATTCATCCTCGGCCTTCACAGTGGAACGGGATGATAGATGCTGTCAAAGTGGCATTGGATAAGGATGTGTCTTCCTTACGCATGGTATCCTTCCAGGAATGGTTTGATCTGCTAGAAAAACGCGCCAGGTATGCCAGCGACGCAGACATTCGAGCTATTGTGAGTTTTTTTGGTGATCAACCTCATTCGACCTTAATAGTAGACTCATCATTCCATTCATCTTTTCTAGCCCGCTGTGAAACTTCTTGAGTTTTTCCGTGCAATGTCCGAGTCTGACAATGTCATTTCTGAGGCCGGTCATTGTGAATCCGAGAGCGGTGGACTGGCCAAGTTTGCAACCGCCAAGGCACAAAACCTAAGTCAGACGATGAGAGACGTGCAGTCCATCGCAACTGAAGACGTGAATCGATGGGTTGATTATTGGCGTTGTTCTGGTTTTTTGTAATTGAAGGGACGAGCGACAGATTTCAACATTGGTGGAATTGTAGGCGGTCTAGTAATCAGTACTTCCACCTTACAGAGTTTGATAAGAGAACTGAATAAATGTTTGATGAGCCATTTCCTATTTCTCGCAATACTCATGCTGCTATCGTTCATCTTCTGAAAGAGACCTCGTGTCATCGTTTGATTACTACCTCTGCAACGCTTAGTAGTCTTCTTGCTGCCGTCAAGGCTGAGCTCACTGCCGACTTTAACCTTTTACCTATGCTCAAGCAAATCTATCGCAGACTCGGGGCCGAGACTGTCCATGAGCTTTAACCATTATCCTCCACATTCCTACGCGGCCTCACATGTCGGATGTCGCGCCATATCTTCACTCGTCTGGGAGGCCGGGTTCCCGAAGGCGATTCACCAAACAAATCTCATCCTTGCACACTGGGCGGCTTTGCGTGAGTATCACAATTTTACGACATGTCTAGGTGTAGTTTCCTTGATTCAGTTCCGTGATCACAAGCCCTGAGCACGCATTACAGCCATGATGCTTTCTCCATTCCAAACACTCAGCAACGTCCAGATTCTCTATTACACGTTTGGACTAGTTTCTCTGGGTGTCTACCCACCTCAAGTGACTTCGAGTGCCAATGATACCGACCCCGCAAAATATTCTCGAACACAGACGCTCGAAATAATTCCATGATTACCATCCCCGCCCTCTTGCAATTCTGGGCACAATCCCCCGAGGCCGTCAATCTCCTCCAGACGCTGCATTTTGTCGTTTGTCGTCATTGTTTGTATACCTCTATATGCATATGGCCTGCGCTTCCCGTTGAAATTTACCAGATGTCAGAGATGATGCCACTGCTGACCTTTTCGAACCTCATCCTACAAATCAGGATATTGTCACCTCTTCCACCCCGTCATCCCCATGTTCGTTAAAGTTCTCCTTCGTAGCACCTCCGAAATTCAAATTGATCTCTTCTTGACTCGGTCCGTCCTCCGTCGGCGGGGATTTTCCCCACCCGTTCACAGACCAGCCGCCCCGAAGCGTGTCCCAGGCAACATTTAAATCCTCGCCATCCGGCTCACTCCTGCTCGTCTCCTCGTCATCGTCTCCTGGCAATTACGCGAGCTCCCTATGCAGGACTGGAAGGTGATTCGCACGTGGAACGAGGGCACCTGCCTTGTCGAACGCAAACGGATGTGTATGACCTTGGAGTTTTGAACCTGGACTATGACCAAGGCAAACGCTGCTGCTGACTGTGCGAGCGTGTAGGTGTTGCTATTTGTGGGGAGTTTTGAACCTGGACTATGACCAAGGCAAACGCTGCTGCTGACTGTGCGAGCGTGTAGGTGTTGCTATTTGTAGAGAGACGTGAGGAGTGCCGAGGGTGTTGGCACGGGAGACAGTAGTGGACATTGAGGGGGCGGGAGATCGAGTGGAGAATGTGGACATGGAGGAGCCGCAGCGGGATGCGGTGGGTGAAGGAGGTGCTGGCCGGTTGAGCGTGAGAGGATTATTTATGACTGGAGCGGGGAGGGGATTTCAATTGGTGAGGGTACAGCATCGGAGTTTTTTGTGACTCGATGGAAGTGAAAGAAGGGTCCTTGAATGTTTCCGATGGTGCTGCTGGCCACGGGCGTTTCTCAATCTTTCCCATTCAAGGTCTGGTTTCCATTCATTGCACCACTGTGACTCTCATTGACAACTATTTGGGGTCCCTTTGGGCATCGAGTAGCCAGAGGGCATAGTAGTCATCGCAAACTCGTGGTTACCGGGGATGGCGGCGGTAAGAATGACGACGAAGGAGAGGGGAACCGCAAAGATGACTGTGGAACGTCAACAGGAAATCGGACAGTGTCCTGAGTGTGCTGGACGGTGTATATGGAATGAATAGTAGTCAGAGAAGAGTGCTTTGGAGCTGTGAAGACTGTGGGCCTGGATCCTGCAGACAGCAATAAGGAAAAAAGTCAATAAATAATAAATTGTCGAGACCGCACCGGTGGATCAGAGTGTAATGCTGAAAACAAAACGCGATGACAATCAGCTCATATAGTGTTGACAGAAAACTCAAGGACATACATGTATCCACAGCAGTCACTAGGATTTGTGATTCCATCAACAAAAAGGTTGAATTGTTTGCGTCAATCGAACTTCGAAAATTATCAGTCAAGCGGTAGTAAGATTAGTTGTGTTGCTGGCGAATCACCGATGAACACATTTTACAGCATAATCATGGCTAGCGTTGCTATCGTTGTTACGACCAGCGTGTCGCTCAAGACATCAACAGACTACTATCAAACAAGCACGTGCCTCCCCCAGATCATCGATTTTTTGTTCACCTAGAAGCTTTGCTTTTTGTCACATTTTACAGTCGTGTTATGTCTGAATCGTTGTCAAGATGCACGGATCATTACCGATTCTTTCTCTCGATTGTAAGTACCTGTTCATTCAATTCGGTCCGTCCTGCAATGAGGGCGCCACTTCCAGTGATAAAATCAGCAGATATTTTTTGTGTACATATTCTCAACTTGAAAATGGTATAGCTTCCAGACGCCTTGTGTCTGCCTTCACTTCTCGAGTCCTGCCCGTTGACGTGGTATCTGCCTTGCGTCATCAACATAAGCAGAGCCAAGATCAATCATGGAACCCAATCTACAGGATGACTCTACAATCGACGATTAGGCGAGACAACATCCTTTTAAACCGCATATCCCTGTCATGGCACCTGTAAGTGTAATTTTTCTATCCTGCCCTTCACTAGGACTCTGAATTTCACGTCAGCTCATCTGCAGACGCTTGAGAACTACTTTTCCAGAAGATACCTGTTCGACGTTGCTTTTGTTTACGTCACTTGTTGTGGTCGAGCAGGAGTGATATATGAGACATGGTGCGACCCAGTCTTTAATTTTGAACTTCTCCAGGCATGTGCCCAATCGTATGGACAGGTCTTCTATCCGATTTTCTGTGTCGACAAGCTATCTGAACTGGCGGAGATCGACTCATTTTACGCTGTCCAGAGCTTCAAGCTTTTCGCTTGGACTGACATTCGTTTCCGTTCTGTGACGCCAATCAGTTCGCAAAAACTCATTCTCAATTTCTTGTTTAGGATAGTCGGTACAGTAGGTAAATAGAGAGTGTCTGCTGTATAAATGTTATTCTTTTTATAACCACACGCCATACTGTCAAAAGTTCTGGTTCGACGCTGTCCAAGATAAAGGGTGTGATCAAGACTATGTAGCCCAGAGATCTCGTCAAAAGTACTAAACATGAATGTAGGAAGACAGCCTAACCTTGTTCGGCAGGAAATCAGCCCACCTTTGGAGAACTACCTCCACTTCTTCTTCATTTTCGGCCTGTTTCTGGTTGTATGAGTGTGATAACATTGATACGGAGGAGAAAAGATGGAGTCGACACACCTTCAATGCCAATGCCCATTTGTATGGGTGGTAACGATGCGACTTGAGTGCGCAAGACATGACAGAGCATGCTTTTCCGATGGAAGATCCACCATTTGATGGATAAGATCGAATATAGGGAGGTATCGGCTCCTGAGGTAGTGCATCGGCTGTAATGGTACTGTTGTGGTTCATTGGTTGCAGTGAGCGAATAGTCTGTGTGGAGTAGAGACCGAGGGCTTATATTTCTTCGCCCTTCCTTCCATCTTTAAATTTGAAGAGATTTTGTGCGCTGATGGACAAGATTTTACACGCTATCGGACTTCTGCTCGGGTAATGGATTGCTCGGTCTTTTTGGGCTGGTTCCTGGATTGATTCACATCAGTCAGACTCGACGATCATGACGTATTTCCACCATTCGACGGTGATGTTCTTATTCATCCCTTGAAGAGTCACCAGAGATTAGTACAGTACTGTTAAGGTATCTGGTGCTCAGCTTTGCTTCCTTTGATAATGAGCGTGAGCCCGTTTCCAGCCTCGCAGATAATCCTCTTAGTCATGAGTTTGCCGCGGTGCCCAAGTTCGAATTCTGATGGTGAACACTGTGAAATGATAGTGTGGAACTCGGTACCTTACCTTCGTTAGGCAGTTCGGCATGTCATTTATGCACATGTCAGCCTTTTTTTGACTTGTTCTTTGTCACAAAATTTTGCAGAATCCGCCTGCGGATTGGTCCTTGTGCAGTGAGGTCCATCATCCTTGCTAATTGTACGGCCAGAAAAAACACACCCGTGACATGGTTTCGATGGAGAATCTAATCCATTTCGCAGGGAAGGAGCCAGAACTAAAACCTTATGACAACATATATGAAATCAATGCATCCTAGAAGATTTGTCTGGGCGGCGGCAGCTTCTGATCCCTAGTTAAGGGGTGAAAAAGGCAGCAAAGTTGAAAGTAGTAAGCACAAGGCCGACGGATGATTATAAATACTGAAGGATTTACTGATGTGATCACATAAAGCCATGTATGGTTAGCATGACTGACAAGGTCCTCCACTCGTTTGACATGGGAATATGAAAAACGAGGTGTGGCGAAATACTAGTCTAAGGCACTTCCTGAAGATGTAAACGCAGCTTCTATTCACACTTAAAGTACCTCAATTCAATCTTCTTTGTTGTCATTTTGCGTAGGATATAACCCCAATTTTAAGTAAATGTTGATCAGAACTTGTTCCATAGCGGTTCAGAGTGAGGCAATCGAAGTATATATTAATGCTATTATATCAGGCTTTCCGGGGAGGATAAAAGCCCGTTGTGGCAGTGGGTTGGGATAGCTGGTAGATCGAATACGAAGTCTACCGAAGCGAAATCGGAGTGTAGGAGTGGTCGTCGCGAAAATGGAATGGGTCTCGGAGAAACAGAGCACGAGTAACCAGCGTTTGACCGAGTATAATAATAGAAGTTTGCCTAGCCTTAGAGCGTCGCGGGTTTCAAGTGTAGAGTCGAGAATTGCCCCAGTTTTGGAGGCCTGATAGCGATAGAGAGAATTGCAAGTTTAGACGAGTCGCCGAGTACAAGAAAGAGTCCGAAGGTGAAGACAAGCAAGATGCCGAACAGCCGTCAAAGCCAAGAAAGAATGCCGAGTTTACGGACAACAGTTCAGAGAAGAGAAGCCGAGAGTAAAATGCCGTCAGCCATCCAGATCAAGACAGAATGCCGAGCGGTGCCGAAGACCGAAGATAATCACCAGATAAGATGAAAATGCCGTCAGCCATCCAGATCAAGACAGAATGCCGAGCGGTGCCGAAGACCGAAGATAATCACCAGATAAGATGACGATCAGCCGAGAAGAGCAGGTTAGACCAGACTCAAGGTCCGAGAACGTGGGGTACAAAAACCTGTTTTTATTCTTCTATCTACGTCCCTGTAGAGTTATACGATATCCTCAGTCACTCCGTTGTGGTAGGTAAATGGACTCCACAGATGGAAATATGCCGTGGAGGTGTGGCGTGCAAGATAAATTCGACACGGACGAGAGGAAGTATACACAAAACGACGAGAAACGGGAAGTAGTAAGGGCGGATGGAAAGTTAGATGGACAAATTGGGAAATCGAGTGTACGAGTATGGCAAGAGGGAAATAAGGTTTGCAATTGCGAGACCAACCAGCGGTCGAAATGTAAATATGGGAGGAAATCGACGATGAGAGGCGTCCGGGACAAGGATCGGCGATCCAGAGGACCTGTAGAATAGGTATAAAAAGGCTGCTTTAACGAATGAAAGGATAGGTTTTTATACCCCACTTTTCTGGTCTGAGTTTCGTCTGCGACTGCTTTGAACTCTTCTCGAAAGTTTGACCCTCTATCGTCTGATATCTCGGTCCGGTCGACATCTCAGGCGACATTGACCTTGTTCCTTATCACACTTTGACTCCTCTTGCTCAGGCGAATTCAATTCACTCCCTACGGCTTTCGTGTCCTACGAGAGAACCATCACGCGGCAATTATCTCCTTCTATTGTCGTCTACCGAGTTCTGACCCCAGGAAGCGACCGACTACCGAGGAAGTTCCCTCAGTGAGACTATCCCTCTACTACACCGTAATGTGTAGTTGACTGAGGGTGGCTTTTGGTTATTCTACCGTATCTAAAGAAAAATTTAGGGTTTGTAAGTAAAGTTTGACAAATACTGATCGCTCGCCACCCATATGTGGCGAGCGGCAGGATATCCGAAGAGAAAAAGGAAAATAACATAAACAAATAAAAGAATAATGACGTATCTCTAGTGCTCGGGCAAGTCGTTTTGCTCAACAGTCCCTTTTATACTTTTTCCTGTATCTCTATGATGTCCTTGACTTCCTGGATTTAAGTTTTGACCGGTAGTCTGTCTCATAATTTGAACTCTATTTTGTCACTTTTCTTCCATAATTGAAATAAGCTTTCAGACCAATGGTCGGTCTCAGAATAAGGTTTTGATTGCCTAATTGTCTCAGATTCACAATCTCCTCCAATTTTGATTTCAGAAGTTTCCCTCCTTCATTGATACTGCACCGGCTCCTTCAACTTACTTTGATTTTCCTCTAGTTTTTTTTTACCAACACCCAACTCCTCCAATGCCTCTCCACTTGCCCAGATTGAAATTTTCCTGTCATCCTTTGTCTTTTTGGTCCCTACACCTTTAATCCCCTACACTTTTGTCTTTCTGTGTTATTCTCATTCCCATTATTAGATTCTTTTACCACTGCGTATCTCATTTTTCTCCCAATTCCATCTTTAATGTACTTTCTTCTACCATACCGTGGAAGTGATTTCAACAAGGGATTGACAAGGATCAAGCCTGATAGCTTCACAGTTGATTACAAACTCATCTGGCTTGCTTTTCATTTCTATATATTTTATCACTGACATTTGCGACAAAATGCAAGAGCTGTAAAACCCAATAATCACACTTAAAAGCGACTAACTAAGACCCTTCAGCTCTAAATGAACGGGCCGAACGGTAAATCTGTTGGAATCTGGAACCTAGATAGTTACGGACTAGTAAGTAATCCAATCTATTTTGGTACAGTCAATTTTATGTATCGTAATGGGTCAAAGAGATGGCTCACCCTCAGTCCGTTGTGTAAATGACTGGGGGTACCCGTCGTCCTGTTCATGATACTTTTATGTCTGAGTCTCTTTTGGTAAGGTCGATAAATGAACGCCGGAAAAGACGACTCGCGGCGTCCTGCAAATCGGATTGCAGTACTTACGGTGTCCTTGCAAACTAGATTGCAACAAAATCTACTTCCAAAGCAGACCTGACACTGAGGACAGCGGTACTGCATTGCGAGAAGAGTTTATAGTATAAGGAATATCTTGAAGCTGCCACAGAGTGCTCACAAGTACTCCTTTTTTCAGTTCTGACGATAGCGTTACGCTAGATCGAACGATGGGGCAGAACAATTGTGACTCAATAATGCAGGTTCAATTTAGAAGCTGAGGAGTACCGCTACTACTATTTCGTGTCAATAGCGCTCAGTCGTAGGTATAGCAGAGAAGCTTATTTTCAATATCCATGACCTGGTGAATCCTTACCGGCTGTCCGAGGGTTCCAGTTGGAAGAGTAGTATTGAGAGTGACATTATGGTATGGAGGAGTCTGAGTTGAACGGCCTGAGATCTGATACAAACGATTGGCCTTGTCGTCTCCTTGCCACTTCCACCACAGACGATCGAGATTTGCATGGTGCAAGTAGAACAGAGAATCTGGTTCAGGGGTGAGATAATTGAAGATCAATGTACACCAGTACAAACCTCCCGGACTCGAGTAGGTGTCACCCATTTCCCCACCAACCACACGATGTCCAGAATCGTGTATTTTTGGCTCAGGAGTAATTGGCCGTCCCTCAAGCTCAATACGGAAAGTTTCAAATGTTGTCTGGTTCATTGTATGTTTGACTGCTGCCTCCGTAAGTCTATGGACCATGGTGACGTCAAACCCACGCTCTATAAGGTGGCTAGTGACGTTCGGAGGCGGCCCCGTGCCGTAGATAAGGGAATAATTGGCAAAAACGCCGCTCGATAAGGGACCTCGTAGCAAGGGCAGGTTACCAAAGTCTTCGGAGCCAAAGATCGTTGAAGAACGGAAGCTGAATTCAAGCGTTAGTTTGAATGTGTCGACAAATTATAGATCTCACGCTTCAGGGTTTGATGAGTCTGCATCTTTTGTCCAATCCCAATAACTATAGAGCTTTTATTAGCACAGGGCGTGATATCTCAAGGAGAAACACATACGGAATATGGCCAGTGTAGCTGCACTCGTTGTGTAGCGCCCTCTCATAGACGTGTAGAAACCAGCGATGCCAAGGAAGGAATTGACCCTACAAGTTAGCATGGTCATGTTAGTAAACAGTTTCAGATCGAAGGAGGATGGGAGATGGGAGACGCACGACTTCATGGACTCGGGTCGTCACAGAGATGTGGAATCCTTGAAAATCGTCGAAACGGTTTCGGGCGTGAGGAAGGCCTGATTTCGATGGGTTGTTCTGAAGGCATTTTACTGCTTTCAGATAGTCGGCCCTCTCGCGTGGTTCAATACTTCGCCTACCATGGAACGGTTACCCATTCCATCATCAGATGTTGAAAATTTTCGATGTGTACCATTCTTTTCTTTTCCTTAGTTTACAAGTAACCAACTTCGAGTCCTCTGTCGAAGTGCCTTGTTTTATTGCTGCAGAGGTATCGGTCACTTCAACACCATTTGTAAGACCAAAGGAAGTCAAGCCAAGGATTGCCAGCGAGGCACAAAAGACGGAGCGAATGAACATGTTGAGGATATCAACGTGCCGTCCCTTCCCGGTGCTCTATTTAACAGGCTTCAAAAGAAGGCTTCACTTATGAATAAACTCCGACCAGGGACCGGATGGCTAGTCATGCGAGCGAAAAGTCCCGTACAATCTGTCCTTCACTGTCAATATCATATTGAACGTCAAAGTATGACAAGTATCAGTCGCCAAATCACTTAAACTTGAAGAATCAAGAACAAGCTTTGGTAAGGTCCCGGATTAAATTGAAGAATGGAATCACGCTGGCAGGGCCGGGTTTAAGCGCCTCACAAGTTCATATTCCTAATGAGGAGGTATTGGACTAACCTTTTGCGTCTATTCGATAAAACCCAGGGTTTGAGTTTAAATGGGCGACTTTCACTGTCAATATCATATTTAACGTCAAAGTATGACAACTATCAGTCGTCAAATCAGTTAAGCTTTGGCAAGGTCACGATAGAAACGTAAGAATGGACACATCAATAAAGTAGTGGACTAACGTTTTGCGTCCATCCCAAAAAGCCCAGGGTTTGAATTTGTTGTCGGCCTAAACGAACACACCTCGATTTGCGTGCCTAGGTCTCCATAAAACCTTTCAAAGTACCTTCCTTCATTGCATGTAAGAAAATACTGAAGACCGGATCCAGACAGAATCAGCCCTGATTAGGCTACAGATAAGATTTCCAGACCTTGTTAGACGCAGTTATGGAGGCGACAAACTTGACACCTTGTTGGGTTGTTGTGGTCAATTGATTGTCGTGGTTTTGACATTACTACGTCAAGCTGTCAAGGCGTAATTTGTTGGAATCAAGACTAGTTACTCGTCCTCAGGAACAATTGTAAGTATTATTCCCCAGTCCGGTATATGTGACTGTAATGGGAACTGTACTTAAGAACAATTGGAAGTATTATTCTAAGGCACAGTCAGTAATTTATATGTTTAGATGATTATAAGTAACATACCCTCAGTCTGGTATAAGTGACTGAGGGTTCTATCTATGATAGCATTTCCAATGTGCCAATTTCTGAAAGAAAAAAAAGTCTTTAAACAAAGCAAAGTGCCTTTTTATTCCTGAAATTGGGACTTCAGAAATGGTATAACAGGTTTCTTTTACACTTTTTCCAATGGAAACCAATGCCAGCAGTGTCAAAGGTCCTCATTCCTTGGAACTCTGATCTCAACAATGTTACATCACAAAATGCTTCCACAGCTTGTACTAAAAGAGAAGTGGAGAAGTACTGTTAGTGCTGTAACCTGTATTATTGTGTGTTGAAAGCCACCTTGTTAGTGTCATGACCCCTCACTCCAGGATCCACTCCAGGACATTCCCAGAGCTCCTCCTGAACCCCTTCATCAACCTCCAACCATACACTTTGACTGGCACCTGCTATCATACCTGCCATCACTGCCATCACATGCATCAACACCACCATTAGTGTTTTGCCAGGCCCGGCTTCAAGCCTCCAGCTGGGCCCAGCCGGGCCAGAGGAGATGGCCTGGTAACGGCTTTGGCCCAGCTCAGAATGGTGGAAAGCCCTGAGCTGGCGGCTCAGGCCGCAGCTTTGGGAGATTACAGATACAAACAGTGATGTGACATTTTTTGATGGACACTCAGTGTTATGGCAACCTCGATGTGGATGACTTCGATCTAAGGTCTGGCTCTGCTAATGGATGACACCATAGGCATCCATCCTAAGCAAAAATGGGTATTAATTTAAACATAGTTTTCTTGCCATCTATTTTTCCTTTTGACCGTTGTCAGGGCATGAAAATGCCGACCATTGCTGAGATTCAGTAAGTTGCTAAATTCGTCAATTGGCTCTGTCTAATGCACTTTATCTCTTAGAGAATCTGATGCAACTTGTAATATCCACACAGGACCAGCCCACCGTACTGTTCCAGCAGCCAAGCTAATGAATAAAAACAATCTTGAACAGCCAAACCTTCTTTTTTAACGCAAGGCTGTCAACACGTATCATGAGCAACCAGGCTCATAATGGTGCTTCCTCAATTCAAAAGGAGCGTGGGTTGACAACAATCGAGTGGTGGGGTGTGAGTTATTATTTGTCTCTCATAGTTTATAGGATCTTATATCTCTTCAACTCAACTCTCATCGACTTCACCCTGCTTGGGGATCGCTTGCGCATGACTACCTTTCAATAATGGCTTCATCAGTTTTGAGCAAGCATGTTTTTCACAAGGCGGCTTGACCATTATGAAACAATGAAATCGATTGAAAAGTGATATTGTTAAAGCACTGCAATGTCTAAAATGTGCTATACGACATGATTTGCTCTTCAGGGAATCTGGCCCTTCATCTGCTTATGAGGCTGAGTTGGAAAAGCTTGAGAATGATGCGGAAGATGGTAAATCTGGAGAGGAGAGTTGGGATGAGTTACTTTCTGATGATGAAGTACTTTCCAATGATGAAGGTCACAATAGTTTTGACCATGGCTATTGACCTTGATTCAGATTAGTAGACAAGACATGTTATTGTACCTCACAATTGTAAGTTAACGAAAAAAAATATTTTGTCTGCCAAAAACCGCAGCTTGGGCTGAGCCAAGCCTGAGCCAGGCCGGCTTTGACAGCTTTGGCTCAGCCCAGATTTTGTCTAAGCCGGAGCCGCCTCAAGCCGAGCCAAAGCTGCAGCTTTTGGGCCAAGCCGGGCTGGAAAAACACTAACCACCATCATGCACATCATCCCAGCTACCCCTCACATCATAGACCCTGAGACCACCTATCACAGTCAGTTCTGGGAGGGAGTCAAACAATGCCTTGGAGAAGTCATTC
Source organism: Macrolepiota albuminosa (assembly GCA_027475525.1). Taxonomy (NCBI): domain Eukaryota; kingdom Fungi; phylum Basidiomycota; class Agaricomycetes; order Agaricales; family Agaricaceae; genus Macrolepiota; species Macrolepiota albuminosa. Next base: position 60,603 of record JAMWFC010000133.1, read on the forward strand.
TCAAAGTCATGGAGGTAGTTGGAACTGTGTTGTAAAAAGTCCAGACAGAGGAGTTGGCTGTGAAGGCCTGGGCCAGCTGTTGAGATGTGGTCTGACCATCAGGAGGAGTACTTACAGTTGCAGGTACAGAGTCATTGACAGGAGTAGTATTGGTCTCTTCTACTGACAGACATGTAAACTGATTAGCACTAGGCAACAGGGATATACTCTTTACTTGTTGCACTTCTAAAAATCCTCCCTTGCCTCCTGCTCTACTATCCCTTTGACTAAGTCCTTGCATGGGATATCTGAAGTAGATGTGTCTGGAAATGGCACACTGGCAGCATCCCAAGTTGCCAGAAGCTGCAGGAGCAGCTCCTCCTGCTCCTCTGAAAGAAGTAGTGCACCTCTAGACCATGTGGGCAGTTGTATGTGAAGCAGTCCATGGCACTACAGCATTGGTGGATGAGAAAGGGGGCAGCATGCTGTTGAGATATATTCATATTCATTAGAATCTCTGGGGGCAGTTCTAGGCTAGCTAGTCAGGCCATCAGAGTAAATGTTGCAGAGGACATGGCAGGAGGAGGCCAGGGGAGTGCAATAAGGGCCTAGAGACCAGTGCTAATGTGACTATACAGCTCAGGTTGCATTTGAGCTCTATGAGCTGCCACTATTCCCAGGATACATGGTACTTGCTGGCTGGATAAGAGAGCCTACAGACACAATAGTGACGTCTTAGATGTCTGTCTTGTGTAAGAAAAAGAACAACTGTTTCATACCTACGGACACAATAGTGACTAAGTCGTAGGTTATTAGGACCGAGCAAACTATTTAATGATATTGTGTTTACCGCCTCAGATGTCCGTCTTGTGTAAGAGAAAGAACAACTGAGGCTGAGTAGAGCACAAACTCGAATTTACTTCCATGATCACATGATCACATCCATCAGCTGACTACACAGACCCTTCCCGGTCAACACAACCCCATCAGCGAGGATGTGTGAATAGTGAGTGAGTCAATTCCAGATAACCAGTCCCAGGGAGGATGCGAATTTGGTGTGTAGGTCCTTTGATAATGCTTTTATAAGTATGTCTGCAATCATATCTGATGTTGAGACCCAGAAAGTTTTGAATGAGCCTGTATTGAGGTGTTTATAGATAAAATGGTATCGTATGTTGATATGCTTTGAACGAGATGTGATAGAGTCAGAATTTGCAATATCTAATGCACTTTTATTGTCACAGTATATTAGGAAAGGTTGGGGAGTCAGTAAATCCATTGCTGTTAGAAAATATCGGATCACAATCACTTCATGTAAGGCATGTGAAAGTGCCATATATTCAGCTTCTGTCGATGAAAGCGCAATGGCTCATTGTCTCACAGAGGACCATGAAACCAGACTTGAGTACATGAAGAAGGCATAACCTGTAACGCTTTTCCTCGTTGAGGGGTCAGATGCCCAGTCAGCATCCACAACTCCAAAGTCCGCAGGGAAAAGAAGTCTCGAGGGACTGTCTGAAGTCGGATGTAAGAAATTATACTCCAGTGCAAAATCTCTAGTCTCCGATAAGTATCTCAATACATGTTTTGCAGCCAAGAGATGTGCCCTTGTCAGAGAAGCATTATATCACCCAAGAGACATCGCCATAAACGCCAGGTCTGGACACGTGCAAAAACTTAAGTATAAAATAGATCTGACTAAGCATTGGTAATGAATTTTGATGTCGTCATCACTAATCTCTGAAAGTGAATTTGGTGGAGGTTCTGGAAGGTCTTCTAATTTGCCAACTAACGGTAAGGATAAAGAAGTTGCTTCCAAGAGATGATATGTCATCAACAGGTCCAGGACATATCCTTTTTGTGACAGCCATAACTTTTTCTGTTTTCTGTCATGGTCAATTCAAATGCCCAAGTATAACAATGTGATTCCGGAATCAATGACCGAGAAACGTTTGTTCATTTCCATGATAATCCAATCATATAATGGTTTTGAATTTGTAACATTCAGTCTGTCGTCCACGTGAATGCAAATAATGATGAAGAGATCTTTTCTGTTTGCTAATGTTGGAATCAAGTCATGTGGTGGTGAAGAGAAACGTCTCAGAAACACTGCATGGTCCACCTCGCACCTGATCAAACCAATATTTTCTAAGACGCTCTGAAGGAGAGTATACCACTCCTTAGATTCTGGAAATTCAGGGATTTGCTTGCAATATAGATCATGTGTGAGCGGAGCATTCAAAAACACCGTCTTGACATCAAACGAAAAAATTTCAAGATCGTGCATCGCTGCATACGCTAATGCTATTCTGATGCTCGTCATCTTGGTCACAGGTGCATATGTTGAACCACAATCTTCTGGTTGCTGGTTGAAACCCTGAGCTACTAGTCTCGCCTTTTCCTTTCCTCATATAATTGTCCTGTCTGGATTGTACTTGTAGGCATAAACCCATCGAACTCCCAGTGCTTTCTTGCCTTTCAGTAAGTCTGCTGGTACAAATACTCCTTGTTCCTTTAAGCTTTCTACTTCTTTCTCCATGGCTACTATCCATACTGCCTTATCTGATCGTCTCATGGCCTTATGATAATTTTCCGGTGCTTTGTTGAGGTCATAATTCTTGGCCATCCGAAAAGGTAATGGGTCCTGGCCATGTGCCAGATATGTCTTATATTCAAAAATCATGGAGTCTTCAAGAAAGGACATGTCCTCGACATCCGTGGCAAAATGAGACGTTTGTATTAATGATTCAAGGTTGAGAATCGCTAATAAATTTTGATGAGGTCCAACTTTTGCATTACGATCTGCCTGAAGATTCATCAATCTCTCATTCCGTTTTGTAATGTTCTTCCAATACTGTTGCCCAGCAACTGTACATATTCTATCCTTCCAGAATCTTGAAAGGTGTAGTTGACCCCGAGAATGTCGATGTCGGCAGTCTGTTTCTGAGATACTGGGCCGTCAAGATCGCATTCCCAAGGAAAAATAATGGTAGACCTGATTTTGCCATTAGTGTTTGTGCTGTGTCCTTGATAGTCCTGATGTAACACTCTGCCTTGCTGTTTTGTTGATGGGCGTATGGTGCCGTCGCCTGTAACACAATCTCTTTTTCTTCTAAGTGCTCTCTCAATTTCCCCTCAACTAATTTCTTTGCACCATTGCACCTAATTACCTTGACTTTATTCCCAGATTTTAATTTCCATTCCGCCTCAACCTTCTTAAAGTGTTTAACCGCTGCATTTTTCTTTGATAGCAATGTCGTGCTCCCAAAATTGGAGTAATTTGTCTAAGACGGAATAAAAATGACTGGTGTTTCCATTTGAAAACCTCGTTGGAAAAGGTCTACACGTATCCATATGCAATAATTTGCACACTGCTCTGGCTCTATGTTCACGATGATCCATTGTTTGTCCTCAAACGGTCCTTTATACTCCACTCCCATTGCATAATTCTTTGTCAAAACAGCTCTTGTCATATCCTTTGCTATATGTCCCATTCTCCGATGCCACAAGCTCGGTGTAATCAAAACCTTTGGAAATGAAGTGGATGCATGATTCAAAGCTTGAAAGGAAATTTCAACATGAGAATCTGGCATTATGAAGTCGCAATATAAAAACGACAGTTTCCTGTGGACCATCGCCTGAAGAGATGCACCACCTAGAGTCTTCGATGTATGCGGGAAAAACAGCATCATTGCTTCTTTTTCAAACGTAATTTTCATATCATTCTCTACTATCGATCCAACTGAGAGCAAATTGATAGGCACACTAGGGGCATGTAGGCAGTCTTTCAAAATTAGTATTCGCATTTTTCTATTGATGAGAGTGCAAAACTTGACTTCTCCCCTTGCTAGCGTAGTCAATGTGCTGCAATTAGCCATTTCAACTGGTACTGCTTGTTCTGTGTTGTACGTCCAAAAAAATTTCTTTTCTTTGATAATGTGAGTTGTACAGCCAGAATCAAGTATGGAATTGAATTGTTGTGTGATGGTCACGAATGCTACTGGCATGTTGGAATTCATAAATGCATAGAACAAAGCTTGGTCCTCAGTCTCAACTCCAGAAGTGGTATAAAGATGAAAATCGGTGTCATTCTCCTCCTCTTCAGCTATGGTAGATAATACAGGATTATCAAGATCGTCATTAACAAAACTTGGAGTCGCAATAATGTGTTCTGTTGACGTGTCCAACACATTTGCCTGTGGACGATTTGTTGTGTCCTTGGCACCATCAGTCATAGCGCCTTGTCGAGAATCACTCATATTATCTGAGCATTGTGTAGTAGTTGAGGATGATTGTGAATTGGAAGAATTTTGTTGAGAGGTCGATGACTTAGTATGTGTCTGCAAATTTGCTAAACGTTGCCAAACATTGATGTCTATCTCCAGAATCATATTCACAAGGGTATAAAAGTCAAAATTTCCCTCTGGAGTATTGTCCCAAGATCGACAAACTTCTTCTCGAAGAACATTGAATGCACAGTGATCCGGTATGCCATCCATAAATCATTGTATTTTTTTGTATTGCGTGAAGTCCCATGGTGTAGTTGACAGCTGATTTCCCGCAATCCTCCATGACTGAACATAAGTAGGTATCGTATTCAGAGCATACATAAGACAAAAAATAGAGTCTTTAACTCATTGCGCTGAGGCTGTACTCCCGACACTGAAACATTTTTGAAGGAAGTCTAGTAGATCACAAGCCGTGCGTGTGGGAAAATTGAAGGGACCAGTCCAAGCAGGAGGAAGGGAATTAAAGATCTCTGCAGAGAGTTGTCCAGATATAATGTAGGAACAAATGTTGTCATTTTTCTATAATAACTCATAACTTTGTGATTCTTCTTGCGTGGTATGTGGCGGGTAAGGAGGTGGGACTACAAGACGACACGTAGGATCAAAAGGTGCCCCCTGTAAGGGAAGTGGACAAACATGGCCATTCAATCCAAGATGATCAATGAGTGCTATAACTGGGTTGATCCAAAGGCCCCAGTCAGCTGACAAATTGAAACGTGGGATTGTGGTGAGCGGCGGTAACTTAGGATTGGTGTGAATCAATGGTAGATTGGGAGTCTGTCTCACTGGAAAATTGTAACAATATGGATGAGTCTGATTTGGAAGATGATGAATCGCCTTCTCCATGAGTTGTTGAAGATGATGCATCATAAAATTAAGTTGTTGTGGAACTATCGGGTTGACGTACGGAACCCAGTGTTGTTCCACAGGAAATTGTTGCGGTGAAGGAGATCCAACCCCAAATTGAGGTAAAGGCAATGCTGGGACATGGTACTGATTTATATTTGGGATTGGAAGAACTGGAGAAGTAGTCTGCGGATGCTGTGCCCCATCTTGATGATAAGTCTGGTGTGGAGTAGTCGTGAGACGAGGCGTGGTGTTAAGAAAAACGGAAGGAGGACAAGAAAGAGGCAAAACTGGGCATTGTTGTTGAAAGATATTAGGTGCAGTTCGATCCAATCCATTTAAGGGGGGTCAAAAACTTGGAACATGTGCATGATTGAGAAAAACTGAAGGAGGACGAGAAAAAGAAAACGGAACTGGAGACGGAGGTGTAAATGTAGTAGGAACTGGTAATGTAAAAATCGGATGAGATAAAGAATGTCCAGAAAGTTGATTCTGATGTAAAGTATTATAAGTGCTTATGACCCGGACCGGGATTGGAGCATGTACATCTTGTGTTGGGACAATTGGAGTGGGCATGGCTGGAGAAAAACAATGATGCAAATTCATAGAAGCACGAGGAATAAAAGATCTAAAATGTTTGGGCATGCCTGTATGTGTATCTGAAACTAAAGTATTTGCAGAATCCGGTGGAATATTGGATGTATGCGGAGGTAAATCCCAAATAAAGGTGGACTGATTGAAATGACCTGTGTTGGTATTCCCAGACACCTGCCCCGAAGATGACAAGGTTGCCTGAGACACATGATGACGATGAAAAGAATCTGTCATTGTGACGATCCTCCAAGAGAATGACAAAACTAAGCCATAAATGTATGCGTCCAAAATTGTCCTTCGTTGCTCAAACTATGCCAGTGATCCTAAAAAGGATGCCCATAACCTGCTGGCTGGATAATGCCTCAGATGTCCGTCTTGTGTAAGAGAAAGAACAACTAAGGCTGAGTAGAGCACAAACTCGAATTTACTTCTATGATCACATGATCACATCTATCAGCTGGCCACACAGACCCTTCCTGGTCAACAGTACTAGGAGTGGACCTCATTGTCTGCTAAGCACTCTTCTGTAGCCTGTCTAATATACTTTGAATTTCTCTTGGCCAGTTGTGTGATCAGCCACAATCTCTAGAGGTTGCCTTTACAGCAGCTTGGCAATATGAAAAAAATCACCCAGTGCAATACCCAATAATAACTATATGCTACAATAAAAAGCTTGGTGTTGATCTGTGAACCAATAAAAGAGTATAATAGAAAAGGAGAAAGTAAGAAAAAGAAAAGCATTGACTGAATTGGAATTAAAATTTTTAGAAAGTGGATAGATACCTTAGAGTCAATTTGTGAATAATACTTTTATTACATAGTATTCTTTATATCATTGAATACAGTATTTATAAGCCTGTCTAAAAGAATTACAACACACCAGCCTTATTTAAAATTAAATATGACATTTTATAGACTATGCAATCAGAGAGTAAAATTTACACAGTTATTAAGATATTGAAGCCCAGAATTTAAGTAACAGATATAAATGACAAAATGATGAATGCCAAAGTATACTAACAATAGCTACTGTCAATAGGAGTTGTAATCATAGGATTACACTCACTCTCAATCTATAATAGTGTTGCTAGTATAGTTTTAACTATGTTTTTGTGTAGCAGACAATGACTAAAATATGGACATCTTAAAAAGAGTAAGGCATATTTACAGTGTTGTGTGCAAGAGATCACAACAGATATTTGCTCTATTATTTTTTTTAAAAAAAGTCTCACACTAATTGCCTTCCCACAATTAAACAGCTAATTTTATCTTGTTGCATATTTACAAGGGTTGAAAACATACATCTATCAGTGTAGAGAGTTCTGTCAAGTGTCTATGGTCCCATCTGTTCAAGCCATGTTAACTGATTAGTTTATTTGTCTCAGCATCATATGCCAGTTTTCCTACAGTTTTACTTTACTCCTCAGTTATTATCCATCTATGGCTAGCACTGAGGACTGAACTTGTTACTAGTGCTAATAGTATTATGCTGGCAAGCCACCACAATGCTGGCAGACAAAATTGTAACATAAATGTGGTATTTCACTCACCATAGTATGTAGTGCTATAATACATGATCAGTAGTAACACAGTTACAGACTAAGGAAGTGACAACAACTGACCTCATATGATGATGATAATGCCATTTCCATCATTTTGAGACTTGCATTACTCATCCACATTTCCTAAGTAAATAGGGGTTTCTATCTCGTCACTTCAATGTGAAACCCGTTATCATCGCAAATCTTACCTCCTCTCCTGTTAGTGTACCTATGAAAGAGAATCGCGGTAAACTAGTATATGAATGATTATGTCGTTCTAAAACAGGCACTTTACGTCAAGGAAGTGTAGAATGCACCTACCACGGATCTCCTGATGGGGTTGATGTTACTAGTCAGTACACGAGATGCGACCCACTCGGCCATAGAAGCTACTTGAGGCCGAGCTTCAGTAGTTTACGTAATTTCCATACGAACAATTCGCGTATCTCGTAAGTACGTCAAGTCATTGACGGTTGCTTGCTATAGTATTCCCCTGGTTAAGCATCGTTATTTGTCTCTGTGTCTCTGTGACTTGAATTCATTAGGTACGATATTTCTCTGTGACTCTAGGCTTTGGTAAACACTGCTGATTCTACTCCAACTCAATTGGCTGGGCTCTATCCTTTCTCCTGATCTGGTAAGTACTTGGCTGATTGTGACGATTATGGACCTTCGGGAAACCAATCTACTACCGACGGCCACCAACTGCTGCCACACCACCTGCGTGAACTTGCTATGATACTGTCTCCCGACGACTTTTGAGATGCCAAGACTGCCTTTCCAAGTTGTTTGACATGTTTCGGCTCGATTCAACATACAACGACAATGCCACAACCTTTGACGCTGTTCGCGGGATCTGCACAACCAGTTCCAGTACCCCCGTCGATGCTTAAAGCAATGTCGCCCCATATAGTTACCATCCCTTTGGTGAAATTGGTGAGGCTTTTACAGGATCTGGGGGATCTCTATGAAAGTCCTATCATGTCATGTCCGCTCTTACAGGTAAGGACAGCACACGTATCTTCATTGCTACCCAAGTCATTAAGGTGAACATTTTCTCTCTTCAGATTGCCGATCCATTTGGGAAGTAGCTGTATTAGCTGGGCTGGACCGACCATCTGTTTTCCTTATACCATCTGTCAAGCTGGAAACCCTTACTACAGTCAGTGTGACGAGGATAATAACGAGTAGCTATGGCAGTATTGCTCACGTCATGAATATCTGTCATGATTCGCATGTTTCATTCTGATGTTCCGATTTTCATATTCTTTTGTATTACTTATCTCCACTCAATTTGTGGGCCATTTAATCTGGCCCCACTTGTTTCATTAGTACGACCAGATAAAAACCCTGGCGCACCTGGAGTCTAAATCATCTTCGATTCTTTGACTCCAGTTGTATTATATACTATCCGAATACATTGCATTACAATATGCTGCGACACAGTGCCCCTAGAGATTGTCTACAGTACGTGTATCTTGACTTCTCTTATAAGACATGTTGACCTGGCGATTCAATCATTATATCACATGTGTACACTTCTGCTGCGTATTTTCGTGTTATTTATCATCCATAACTCAGGTCTCGTCTGATTCTGATCTACGTACCTGTCCGCGTGACATGCTCAGCTGTCGAACGAATCTGGGCTTTGATACGACAAGGGAACTTTGGGTTTGGAAAACATGGACACTTTGTCAGCACTGGCTTGACGGATGAAGCAGTACTAGATAGTTTCTTTCAAACTGTATATGGCTTTGCAGAAAATTTCTCACGAGGTCAACCGGTCACATGCATAGGCTATTTCTCAAGAACCGTACTCATAATCCTCAATTCCACGCCGCCTTGTCATGAATGAACTGAATTATTGCCTAGCTGTAACTCTCAACCTGATCCCACGAGCTCTCATTGTGATTCCTGCTGCGGGGCGTCTGCTGACTTTCATCATAGTACTAGTTCCATTTTAGGCGTTGTATTGGTTGCTGCGGCGCTTATTCCTGTGTAACAGATAACGATAATCTGTTTCCATAAATGACCTGTATATCACGCGGGTAAAAGGATAAAAGTAACTTGATCAGGGAAAGAGTGTTATCATCTCTCTTCCAGTTAGAATGAGGCCGTCCCAAGCGATATCCCCCGACAAGAAAACTGGAGAACAGCTGCTTTTCCCCCCGCAAAACGGCGCCGAGTCGGTAATCATGATTCACGAACCGTCACGGAGGCATAGAAAGTGGCGGATTCGTGCTCTCGTTCTGCACGCTTGTCTCTCCTTTCTTGTGTTCACTAGCCTTCTTCAGGATCGCGTCAAAAGCTTCTTCATGTCCCCATCCGTAACGAATGTGTGTATCTTTGGTTCTTTTAATTGTTCTCTCATAACCGTCTCAGTTAGAATGAGGTCGTTACAAATACAGATTGGTCCATTCATTCTAACGTCACTCTTGGAGAGTGTGCACAGTGGACCGAGAGTGCTGTCCCATCCAGCGGAGACCTCATTGCTGCTGTGGCTAACTTCGAGCTCCCCCTTTCTTCCAAAACTCATTTGTTCTTGTCACGGGGTGTCGCTGCCGGTGGTATCAGTGTTCAATACGGGGGTGATAGGAGTAATGTCCACGTCACAGTGGAGGCATCCTACCGGTTACCAGAAGCCCTGGATACTGTCGACGTCTGCATGGTGACGCGCAGCGAGGGAGACAATGGTATCGGTCTCTTTGTACGTCACAATGTGTCCCTGCAAGTTGGACTTTTACCGACTACAACATTAGGGTCTGCCCTGGTCACGTCCGCGTCAACATCACAATTTCCTTCATTTTGCGGTCATAGTCACTTTCCCCAAAGTGGCAAATGGTCCAGTGCTGAATGTTAATGCATTTGAAACTGATATGCCCCTGTTCACTCATGAAGTCGCTGACCTCAACGGTTCCGTCCATTTCAATTCCATCAGTCTCAGCGCCAACTTACCTATACATGTCAAGGTGCGGGTACATTTCCGCACTGTGTATTGAGTGCTTATGCTGTATTGTATAGTTCTTAGAAGCTGAAAAAGCTTCAGTAGCGACAGAAAATAGCCCAATTGAAGGAGAATTCCATATTTCTTCGTCTCTCAAATTGTACACGAGCAACTCTCCGGTCAATGCTCATGTCACTTTATTGAATGCTGACAGTGAACACTACACTGATCTTGACATTTCTACAAGCAACTCGTAAATACCTCTACTTCTCCAATGATCTCGCTGTCTTGTTTCTCATCCTGATTTTTCAGTGCTATCAAAGGCACATTGTCACTCGAGTCAGAAAACCAGAGTGGGGGTAAATTCAAGATGCTTGCAAGGACTTCCAACGCTCCTCTCGAGCTGTCCTTTACTGAATCGCCCGTCGACTCTATACTCCTTCTCGACGCTGAGACTTCTATAGGACCAGCGACAGTTTCACTTCACCCAGCCTACGAAGGGCGGTACACTGCTGCAACGTCATTTCAACGTCCTTCTATTTTAATCGACTATGATGTTGAAGATCCGGCCGGGAAAGGACGCGAACGTCATGTACGCTCGTTGATTAACCGTGGGACTATCGCGTCTGGTATTGTAAGGTGGTACGATGGTGATGTTGACAAGAAGTTGATTGGAAATGTCGATGTCCGCACTTCGTTGTCTCCGTTAACTTTGAGGATTTGAGGGGCACTATACCTGTCTTATTTCTCAGTATGAGTGTTTTATGTTTTATGTATTGATCGAGCTCTTCAAGTGACTTATCCATCCAAGCCGTCATTCGTCCTCCCATTCGAATTAATCTGTACGGAATAAGTTTTTATTGATGGTTTAACCCGATGATACAATTCACTTTTTGCTCCGACTTCAGTGCGTTTTATGTAACATGTCAGTTGCAAGCACTCTGGCTATCTCTGTCAATAACTCAATTGGATCAAAATCCCTCTGGAACTCTCCCAGATCATCGATTCTCCGATAATCTCGAGGGTGACCAGCGTTTTCCTCTTTCTCCAGTGATCATTTCTCGCCCATCATCCGTCCATTCAAACCTCATCTTTCCGAATTCTATAAACTTCTTACGGAACAAGACCACATAGGTCTGCGGAGAACATTCTCGCCGGATGTAAGCACCCCACGCATACCTGTGGGATTTATCTTGTTTCTCTGCGATAGTCTACTGAAACAGTCGTTCAGGGGTTATTTGTATCAACGGATTTTCTTGCTTCCGCCGCATCAAGGCGCAGAGAAACAATCCGTGTCTCTGACAATTGACCTATCTTTAAGCGTCCAGACTGACGTGCCCCCTCATAGCCTTCCTCAAATGTTTGCAAAGTGTAAAAAAAAAAGACAACAGACGCCAGACGCCAGCGAAATTGATGCGACAAACGCTGACACATACCGACCCAGAGTAAGATCATTCATTAATCCGATGGACTGTTTGCGCTGGCTTTGAGCCAAGTGCATCCATTTCGAGCTGTTCCAATTGAGACCCGGCAGGTTCGTATCGCGTACATTTTCACGTAAAACTGTTCCACTATCTACACACAGTGTTGTTAAGTTGGGGAATACGTCCGACTCTATCGCGCATATAAAGATTTTTCCATGCGCTGCCTGGGTAACAGCTTTCATTTCAATCTATCTCCATATATGGAGACATCGATTAAATGGCTAGTGACTCCTCTACCCGAGAGCAAGGTTTTAGCTTGGGACATGAGTCACTCCATTACATACGAGGACATGTTGATCAATCGAACTATGGAGACATCATTTGACTTCTGCTTGGCGAAGGTAAGGACCGAGAGTGTCCCTCGGACAAACAAGCGGTACCGGATCTAGCACTTTTAGATTTATATCGAGAGCGGAGCTGCCTCCTATAAGAGCTTCATTTTTTGAGACTGATAGGCATCGCCTTTCTCCCGCTGCGTTCCAGAACTGATATCAAGCGAATCCAAATTGTCCACGCCTACTCCAGTATGCTAAGTGTTTGTTGATTCTATTACGATCTTCGTAAGACTGGTAGCTAGCATTGAATCCTTTAAAGACTTACCGCTATCGTTAACAGAACCTTCAAGTTATCACCAATGGATTCGAACATTGAATCATTCTCGGAGATGTATTTTTCTGAACCATCGTCAACCTTCTTTACTTCAAGTCACGTCACACTACCCACGGAAATCTGGCACGAGATCATGTCGTATACCACGAGATCATCCATTCAAAACTTGACATTGACATGTAGGCATTTCCGCTGGCTTGCTCAGCCATCTCTCTTCAAACTTTTCATTGTTCGTTTCAACTACTCAATCACCCCTATCTTCGGACGTCGAGATATCCATTTTGCAAGCAGTCTTGCCCGATTATCGGTTTTACAGAACGTCCACATCGCTCGTGGCATAACCGAGATTCGACTACTCCCAATAGCGTTCTTGGATCAACGTCAACGGGACCAAGGATTCCCAACCCCACAGCTTGTGGACACGTTCTTCTCATATCTCCCATCTCTTATTAATCTTCGTACACTTGTGTGTCACGATATTGAATTTTCAAAACTCCATTTAGGAGCTCTCGGCCGCATACCACGACTCACCGAGCTCGAGCTTCAATCCTGCAGGACGTCATGCCATTACGAAGATTTTCCCAGTTTTTCGTCGCTCATGTTGGATACGCTCAAATATGATTATCCTTTCAATGCTCAGGGCTACTTCAGCAATCACCGCTTTCTCTCACTGTTAATCCAACCTGGAAATCTACGGAAGGTTTCTGTCGGACCAACAAAAGATATGCTCTTTGCAATGTCAGAGATTCGTCCTCCCCCGACTCTTTCTGTTCTCAAGATCCCAGTTAGCTGTGTTGAATCGCCTCTATTCCTACCAGTGATCGCCAGCTGCCCTAGTGTTCATGACCTTTGGTTACATATAACGACCGGGGAGACTTATTTACCGTCATTCGACTACTTGCCATCAGACATTCTCCCAAATCTACGATCATATCACGGTCCTCATATATATTCACCGTGGTTTACCAAACATCGTCCCATCGAATCTGTTGACTTCATCCTTTCTGCTTACCCACAAGACCTTCACATGTCGATCGGAAACTTGTCAGACAAGGTCAAATCTTTCTCCTGCACAATTAATAGCTTCGACGCCACCCTTATTCAAGCTATTCACATGGCATGCCCCTCGCTCGAACACCTTACCATCTCGGGCGCCTCCATCGATATCAGCAGTCTTTCATCCGCTCTCTCAATTGCTAAGGCTCAGAAAGGCCTTAGAAAGATTGAGATGACCATGGACACTGGTGCATCAAGACTCACTAATAATCGTGCCATAGCGGTTGCGAACATGTTTGTTTCCAAGCTCATCCGCACATACCCGTTCCTGGAACATGCAAGACTCGTATACCAGCCCCATACATCCATCGTATGGGCTTGCCTGAAACAGAAGAGCCGACCAATAGCTACTATTGACGATTTGGATCTGAGTATCGAGAAAGCGGAAAGCTCTTATAAAACGAACACGATCTGGGATTCACTGCGCTTTTGTTCCTAAACCGACTACATTGCAAATCGAAGGCGTATTCTCTCTTTATGTGTTTCCATCACAGTTTCTTTTTCTGTAGCGGTGGTGACATTTATAGTTGGTATCTCTCTTCCCCATACGATAAGTTGGATTTTACCCTTTGTTTTTGGAATCCCGGTGTGGTAGAGGGGAAGGGACTGCTGATGGAATGAAACGAGAAAGGGGGTTGGGTGAATGGGTTGGATTTCGCGACACAAAGAGCGGACACAAGTAAAATGTTCGAAGGACGGCCGGGTAGACGTTAAACGAATAACGACATGGTCGGATTAGGAAGTCGAAGGTACAGATGAGGCAAGGAAAGAATTAGAGTTTGAGATTACGAGACCGACCAGCGGTCAAAAACAGAATCCGGGGAAAGATCGACGATGGAGGACGATTCTGGGTTAGATCGTCGATCCCGAAGTCTTGTAAAATATGTATAAATAGGAAGAGAAAACATACGAATGGATAGGTTTTGACACCCCATATTTCCTGGTCTAAAGCTCTGCTTGTTTCGCGCTTCTCGTAATTGTGTCTCGTCGCTGTCTGGTCTGGTCTTGAGTATCGTCTGCTCGGCTCTGTTCTGGCTTGTCCGTCGTCTGATCCGGTGTCAAACACCGCGTGCTCGCTATCTTCGGCAGTGAGCTCGGATCTTCTCGGCTTCTCGGTGTTCTGTACTTCTCTGTCTCGGCTCTGTCTCGTCGGTTTCGGCTCTGTTCTCAGCTTGTCCAACTGTCACGGCTTTTCTGCTTTCGTCTCGGCTTGTCGGCTTCTTGAGATCCTGACGTCTTGGGCTGTCTCCGGCTAGTCGACCTCTTCAACTTTCTTAGTTTCGCTTCTGTCCTCCTTTCTTGGTGCTTCGGTCTTCTGCTGCTTCCCTCTTCTTCTGACTACTGGATTACTCTCGGTCTCACTTGTGCTCGCCTTCTTCTGTTCTACAGATTTCTTCTCATTGCGACGGACGTTACTCTACGTTTACGGTGCATATACACACTCCATTATCAACTTCGAACTCTATCCTTACCCTCTGCTCCCGACTCTTTCGACTTCGTAACCGATCCATCAACTACTCCATCCCACGTCCACAGATTGGTGACCGAGACAGGGGGTTTTGTAATGATATATTGGATCGATACCGACGAAGTAGGAAGAGCATAGACAGAAGTGATGGAAGAGAGTACAGAGTCGTCAAGCCAGACTTCTTTCGGTGGTCAGACCTCTTCTGGGGGATGTAACAGTGTCGTACCCATGCCTGCACCACACGATCGTCACGCACCATACTTTGATGGCAATCGAGTTCAGGACTTTTTAGACTCGTTGGAGCAGCATGCAGACAGGGCAAAAGTCATTCATTCCCAACTGCCGGGATATGTTTTTCGTTACTGTTCGAGGAGGGTGAAGAGAGTGATCGAGAATATGCCGGAGTTAGGGAAGGATGATTGGGTAGCGACGAGGACGATGATGATTGACTTGTACGAAATGAATGATTCGGAGTCGGTGGTAAATTTGGAGTCGTTTTGGGCCTGGACAACGAAACATGGGATGGAGGGGAGCATCACTTTGAAACAAGACGTAGGCGAGTACTACAGGCAGTTCAAGCGACTTTTGGTTCCGTTGACTCAAGAACCGAGGCGTATTACGGAGCATGACTTGAACTGGTGCTTCTATCGAGGGATACCGGACGATCTGAGGTTGAGGATTAGTAGGAAGGTGCCGACGGAAAATGAGACGACCACGAACCCACCAACAATCGGGGATCAGATGAAATGGTTGTTAGCGGAATTCAACGTTTTGAATATAAACAACGTACGAGTTCCGATTGTGATGCCAGAAATTGGGGAGGAATCGGATGGCACGGACGAGGAGTCGGAGAAAAGGGAGTGGAGAACGGAGAAGAGAAAAAGAAAGAAAGCCTCAAATTCTAATGGACCGGAACCATCGGTTAAAGTGGTACCTGGGAACAATGGAGGGATGGAGGACATCGCGAAAAGTATGGAACAACTGAAGATAGCTATGGTCGAAGGATTCTGAGCCCAAAGTAACATGATGAGTAGAGGATCCATGGGAAGGACGACGGGTCAGAGGTGCAGAATGGGAGGGTGCCAATGTCTGGATGATTACCCCTTTGGATATAACCATTGCCCGCAGACACACAAGCTTCTCGAGGAGGAGATGGTTCGATACGACAAGAGAGGGCGTTTGGTCATGATCGATGGAGGCGAATTACCACCACCTACGAATAGTGCGGGAGGAGTGGCAGAAGTCATTCGAAATGCCCGTAAGTTTCGTACAGAAATAAAAGGAAAGGCGGTGGAAAGGGATCTTCCGCCTCACATGGCTTCGACAAATTTGGCTGGGTTACAGCTTGATGGAAGGGACGTGTTGACTCGTGAGGCGTTTGGAGTAGAGATGGTTGAACAAATGCCTGGTTGGAGAGCTTCAGTTTGCCCTGTGGAGCGCTCCCAGAAGGAAAACGTGCGACATGATCTGACGAAAAGGCCACCAACAATTAGGATTCCAGCTAAAACTAGCATTCCGGAGACGTTGAGGGAGGCTAAGAAAGCGAGTGAGAAGGAAAGGTCGGGGTTAGATAAAGCACAGAAGTCGATGTTAGCGAAATCTCACGAACCGAAGGATCACCAGCACGCGTCGCCGCCGGCTCGAAATACGAAAGTAGGGACGGAGAAAAAGGAGAAGACGGAGAACGGGGGTGGGAGAACCAATCCGTCATACCACTTCACATCGACAGTGCAGGAGAAAGTGGACCTCGACGCGGTGGAACTCCAACTGCTAGACCAGACGATGATCACGATGACAGTAGGGCAATTTTTGGGGTGTTCGCCAGAATTTCAGAAACGGATGGCCAACATGACGAAGACTCGACGCGAATATACGAATAAACCAGTCATGATGAGCCACGTCGATAATCTGGGAGAAGAGATGTGTCCCTGTGGGTGTATGGAACTCAGGACGGCGGGGGTAGAGGAAGACGAAATGACAGAGCAGTTCGTGGGTTCAAAAGTCCAGATGGACTTCGATTCGGAAGTGATGACTCAAGAAGCAATCGAGGTTCGGTACGCTTCAGCCGTCAAACTTCTCAAGAATCCAGTACCCTTGTTCGCGATGGTGACCGGGAAGTTCGAAGGGATGTTTGGGGGATTGAAGACCGTGTTCATGGTAGACACGGGATCAGAGCTGAACCTTTGCCCAGGGTACTTATACGATCAAACGCAGCTGTCGCTGGACTTGGACGGAACGCGATGGTTGTTAAGGGGAATCCACGGAGATCCGGTTAGGTTAAAGGGATGCGTGAGAGACATGTCAGTTAGAATTGGTGGACACACCTTTGATCACCACTTCTTCGTAAATGGTGCTGTGAGAGGTTCTGATGGAGTCGGGGACGTCATTCTGGGACAACCGTGGTTACAGTGGTATACTGCATGCCTGCAGTATGATCGGTCGGGTGGGATGACGATGAAGGTCTGGCAAGACGGATCGAGGGGAGGGAGAGCGACCTTGTCGATTCCGATAACCACTCCTAACGCAATCAGGAATAAGGATTCGTTGGAGGTGGAAGGCAGTCGAGGATTTCCTAAATGTAGGCATCAACCGACCGTGGAGGATGAAGAGGACTTCGAGGCGGGAAACTGACGACGGATGCAGGGACAAGGCCTGGGCCATCCCAGCCTGCATCTGTTCCTTGTCTTGGTAGGGGGTTGTATGCGATGATGGGAATGTATGAGGTGGACGAGACGAGTAGAGGTGAGGAAGGAGAAGACGAAGAGGAAGTGGATTGGAGAGAACCGCCGGAATCGTATGACAACCTGTTACACAGGTTCGTGTATTCAGCGCCAAGACAGTTCGTGCCAAGGGATACCCCATGGACTAGGAGGATATTTGAGTTGGATGTGAGCAGGGAAGGAAACACGATTCTGACAGCAAATGTCCTACAGAAACAAACGAAGTACAAACCAGTTGATAGGAAGGTCAGGCTGGTGCCGTCTTATATGCCTAATCCGGAGGGACAGGTGTTTCGACCAGTGGTTATAGGAGATTTACCCCCATTGCCATTTAATCCACCGCCACTTTCCGACTTCGTTCCGTCAAGCAAATTGTCGAGGGAAAGGTTAGAAGGGATTTTAAGCAGGGTTCCTGAAGGGTTTCTTAAGCCGAGGGAACTTGACTTGCTGGTGTTTGTTTTGAAAAGTAGAGAAGACGGTTTGGCGTTTGAAGATTCAGAGAGAAGGACGTTCTCATCGAAATACTTCGACGATTACGAGATACCAGTGATCGAGCACACGCCGTGGGTTCAGCAACCAATAAGGATTCCGAAAGCCATCGAAGATCAAGTTTGAGAAACCCTATTGGCTCAAGAGCGAGCAGGGAAGTTCGAACCGTCGACAGCTTCTTACAGATCGAGGATTTTTGCTGTAGCTAAAAAGAACGGGATTAGAATCGTACAGGACGTGCAGGAATTGAACAAGGTTACGGTGCGCAATGCAGCATTGCCTCCCAGGGTGGATGATTTTGCAGAAGGATTCGTGGGGAGGGGAGTATACGGGTTGTGCAATTTGTTTGCCGGATACGACGGACGGAGACTAGCTAAGGTGTCGAGGCCGCTGACCACATTTGGTTGTAGTTTGGGGGCTAGGAGGGGAACCACGCTTCCACAGGGCGCAACGAATTCGTTACCCGAGTTTCAAAAGTGTGTCGACCATACAATTCGGGAGGAAAAAGAAGCGAAGCCGCCAAATGGGAACAGGTTCGTTGATGACGTAGGGATTATGGGGCCGAAGTCGTGGTATAACGGAGAGGAAGTGGTGCCAGGAATTAGAAGGGCAATCTATGAATATGCGACTATTTTGGATCGTTTCTTTGCCCAGTTTATCGAAGCGGGAATCACGGTTTCGGGCAAGAAGTTGGTGTTGGCGACCCCCATGTTAACAATAGTTGGAACCGTTGTGTCGAAGGATGGGTGGCATTTGGAGCGAGGTCTCGTGTCGAGGATTGTGAAATGGCCAGTGCCGGAGGACGTGACCGATGTGAGGTCCTTTTTGGGAACAGCGGGAGTAGGGAGGAGGTGGATTAGGAATTTTTCCCTGATCGCGAAACCATTGACAATGCTGACAAGAGGATCCGACAAGGAGTTCTATTTCAGTGAAGATGAATCGAGCGCGATGGAATCAATCAAGGAGCTTGTTACAACAGCCCCGGTGCTAATAGTGATTGAATACGAGGAGGCGAGGAGACACTCGAAGATAAACTATGGGAAGGAGGGGGATTTGAACGGATTGGTCGTTGTGAGCGTGGATTTGTGTAAGAATGGGGCGGGATGGATTTTGCAACAATTCAGAGGGTCTGAGAAGAAGCCGGCGCTGTTTGGGTCGTGCACATTCAGCGAGACAGAGTCAAGGTACTCACAACCGAAATGCGAGCTATATGGGTTGTTTCGGGCCTTGAAGGCTCTGAGGCACAGGGTATGGGGAGTCTATTTCCGAGTGGACGTCGACGCCAAGTTTTTGGTAGAGATGATTCAGAATCCGGATTTGCCAAACACGCCCATGACTCGCTGGATTCTCTACATTTCGCTGTTCGACTTTAACCTGAAACATGTACCAGCGCAATCACATCAAGGACCAGATGGCTTGTCACAGCGCAAGAGGGCAGTCAACGACTCTGAAGATTCAGATTCGGAGGAGTTCTTAGACAGATTTGTTGGACGAGGTGTAAGGCTGTTGGAGCGTTCTGTGGATTGCTCTTGGTTATCGAAGAAGGGAGGAGAAACCGATTGGAGAACAGGAGCGGCAGGGACAATCATGGATCATGTGAGAAGAATGCCTAAAACTCCGTGTGCGACATACGTTACGAGCGCATCGGCCATTTATATGCCGCTGTTTGGGATCGCCGAAAGGAAAGAGGAGGGAAGCAAGTCAATGCGTCGGCCCTTGTCTCATACCGCGGATCCCTTTGTTTTCCTAGGGCGGGAATTCTGTGCAAGACGGAGGAAACAGGAAAAGGAAATCGAGTTCCAGTGGGGAGAGGAGGTGGTCATGATGAGCGTGGTGAGGTATAGATGGGGAAATGGGAGCGACGGGGACGGGGGAGAAGAGGTTGTTTGCGTGAAACACGAGTTTGGAACCAAAGATGAAGAACCGGACAATATTTGGGTGGAGATTCGTGAATACCTGAAAACTTTGGTCGTGCCGGAGAGATGTAAAACGGGGAAGGAACTAAAAGCTTTTATCAAAAATTCAAAACAATACTTTTTGTATGGGAAAAGATTGTGGCTCGTACCGGTGAAGGGTAGACAACCGAGGTTAGTGGTAGAGGATATAGGGAGATTGTAACGGGGTCATCCGTATTACCATCAGCGTCAACGACGCTATAATCAATTAGTAGAGTATTATGTAAGCTAACATCTTGTTTTCGCACTAAGTACTAGTCAAATCCAATATTGCGGTCTGATTTAGCACTGTGTGAAATACACAGATAGTTCTGACTAGTAACCCCAGGTTACATTTTTTTAAATCTTCTGCTATCGGCTTTAGACGCTAGGCTTGTTACCGACTAGGCAACTCTCATCAAAACCTCTCGATTCTCTGTTGGCATCACGCTGAAAACGTGCTTCCATGACTGGCTCTCTTGATCCGGATCCTCCGTTCCCAGCTGCAGACGCAGGTGACTTACCTGTGCTACAGGCTGTGAAGACGCAATCTGCGTCAGCATACCAACCCCCACCAAAGCGGGATGAAAAGACCCCTCGCGATGTCAGCGCGAGCTATGGAATGCCTGGTGGGCTATCCGTATCACAGATGATGTCCATTGTACGACCTGGTGGAAAACCAGGAGATAGATCCGCGGTCTCAGGAGTGTCGCTGCCAGCGAGCCAAATGCCCTCACTGATGTATCCGGTATTGCCCGAGAGCTCTTCAGCTCCCTCGGAGGGTCAACCGGACGTTACCCAGTACTCGGAAATGGTACAAGGCAGCGCGTTTGCGCATAGCACCCCATTCCGGACTGCACCTACGGAACGGCATTTGGAATATGTGGCCAATGCTGCCACTGAACCGGGACCGTCGTCGTTGACGACACAAGTACAGAAGCAAGGACCAGCAATAGTGGTTAGTAGGGAAGACGACAATGTTGTAAGGTTGGACAAGGCGTTAACAACGCCTGGAAGTCCAGAGTTGCACCGACGAGCCGGCAAACAGCCGCAAGTGAGGCATGACGGCCTCAGGAGAGTTATGGACTTAGAGTCTGAGTTGGAGTCCTCAGATGATGAGGAAAGCAAAAGGTCACATTCGACCTTATCTATCCAGTTGCAGCTAGTGTTGGACCGATATCCAGCGGTCGTGAAGGAATCGACGCGAAAGCGTCTTCAGCTTTATGTAGTGAAGCACTTACAGTTGCTGGCGGCTAGGAGCCATGATGTACCCCGTGCAGATTTGAGTGAATATATCGAATTGTTTGTGCGCATCTTCGAACTCGAAGTAGTGGAATACCTTAAGCGCAAAGCGGCGCGAGGGTCAGCAGTCTCAACGGCTACTCCAGCCGACTCCGTAGAATGTGAGATGAGTGTGCGCAGACGAGCGCCACTAATCGCGGACGCGATGGAATTGCTCAATGCGCCTCGTCAGGCTGATGAGTCTCAGCAAGACTACATTCGGCGCCAGAACGCCGCAAACCGTCAACGCATTGTTAGCGGAGTGCCTCAGCAGGCATTGTCTGAGGTGGAGACTGTAACGACGACTCCGGCAGAGCCAGAGGCAGCACTTGCAGTGCAGGAGGTTAAGACACCTCGTAAGCAAGTTACAATCAAGGAAGAGGTGGACGAAGTCCACATTCTTGAGGAGCAAACGCGACCACGACGCGTAGTGCGACGCGTCCACCTAGTGGACAACTGGAATGAACGCGTCAATTACCAAAGGATACGCAACCAGGACTTGCGCGATCATGGTGAGTCGTTCATTGACGACCAGGGGGTAGTCTTTGAAGGGCGTGAGGGCGTAACGCCTGTCGATGACATGCGGCGACAATTCGCGGCTTGGACTGCTGAACCAGACAGAGATCCGGGTGGTAGTGACGACAGTAGTGGTCACTACGAACGGAGGGAGCCAAATCGTCGCAATCACAACGGTGGAGATCGTGATCGTAGGAATGACGATCAGGACGATAATAATCGTCGTGACAGGGGCAGGCAGGCTGGTGGATTACCAGCAGAGCAACAAGTGAGGCAACAGCCCACCGCACGGCCGGAAAGAGTGGTCAATGAGCACCTGTTTCGCAGTCCTCGGGCATTTTCAATGCCCGCACCTCATGATTTGCGTGAAACTACGCCAGGAATGAATGAAGCGGTCAGGATCCATATGGATCATATGCATGACCGCCTCACTCGTCTGGTGGATGACTCCCTTGGAGTCAGATTTAAGTTCCCTGCTGGGGTAAGCCCCCGTAAATCCGATGGTAAGCACATATGTGCGTACGCTGGAGGATATAGGTTCTCGCAACTGGAGGACTGGGCCATGGATGTGTGCTACCACCTCGCAGCCTGCTGCTATGGTGGAGACAACATGGACCAGGAAAGGATATTCGTGCTACACGAATTTATGGAAGGAGAGGCTCGGAATTGGTTCCGTCGCCATGTTCTCCACATTAATTGCGACAAATCGCACTGGACATTTAAAGAGGTCCTGATAGGACTGTATAATCGGTTCGTTAACGCTGCTATGATGCAGGAAGCTCGCGATGCCTTTAGAAAGGCAGTGTATGACGCTAAGACTGGCGTCCAGACCTTTTATGATGACCTGGTGGGTCATGCACAGAATATGGCCGTCTATCCAGACGAATACACTATCCGCGAGACATTCCTGGACGGAATACCCGCAGACATGAGGAGAGCGTTGATACGCGACGATAACTTGTCTCCGGAGGTCAATACTGTGACCGAATTTTTGGCGTATGCCATCCGTTATGAGCAGTCGACACGGACTGCAAACCATTATGAGCAGCGTAGTTCACGCCGAGGACCAGTGAACCGTCAGGCAGTGAAGGTGGGAACCTTCCTAGCCAAGCGGACGGAGATGGAGAACAATTGCAATCTGCGATTCGTGGTTCGCAAGACAATTCCTGGAGGCCAACGGCCTCGATCGAAACCTGCTGGACAATTGCCAGCGAAGGACAGTCGACCCGTTTCGGGTCAGAATCAAGTAGCACCAAGAGGAGTAGTGGCGCCTGCAGCGCGTATGGCGGGTAAAACTGCTGGAGTTCCAGGAGTGGGCCAGAGAAGGCCTGCCGGGGACCCCTCAGCGTGCTACAATTGTGGCAGGAGCGGGCACTTTGCTAAGGAGTGCCCCGCCCCTCCTAAGGCACACATCCGAGCGGCCCATACAGCTGCGGCACCGAGCGATGTCGTCAGTGACGACGAGGACGATGAAATCGTCGAGGAAACCAAGGAGGAGCTGCAAGCAGAGGCTGACGGGTCGGAAGTGGATGACGCTGAGAGCGTCCAGATTGATGGCGATGAATACGTCGCAGTGGATGTGTACGACAGCGACTACTATACTCGTGATGACGAGGAGGAACACCTGTTTGCACTGACGGAGTGCCGTGGAGATCAGCGCGTCCGAATGAGACGCGTAACCCTGCAGAAGGCAACTAATAAGTTGCAGCGGCCACACTATACTCCTGAAGAGAAGGAGTGCCTGGTCACGTATGTTGATGTCAACGGACATCCGGCATGGACGTTGTGGGACTCCGGGAGTACCACTACGGGCATTACGCCCCAGTTTGCTCACGTCAACGCGATTCGCGTTCATGAACTGGAGGAGCCCTTGATGCTCCAGCTGGGGACTGTGGAGAGTCGCGCTATGGTGCAGTTTGGCGCAGAGGTGAGAATAAAGACGTCAGGAACGTTGACGAAGGAATACGTGGATATAGCGAATTTTGATCGCTATGACATGATTATTGGTACGCCGTTCATGCGTAAGAACAAGGTGTCGCTGGATTTCGTGAACGACATGGTCGTTGTGAATGGTACGCCGCTGAAGGCGGAGAAAGTGGTGTTGAACGATACAGATGGTCGTTTGAGGCGCTACCGCGCAACTGAGAAGCGGCGTGATGAGCGCAACTGACTAGATGGTTGCAGGAGAGCGACTGTTCAGGAGGTGGAGGACGAACAGGCCCCACCGAAAAGCCTGCCGGCTGATTCACCGGCTATACTGATGACTGAGGAAGAGTTTCAAGGAACTCTGAAGGAGGGGAAGCATCCGGATGTGACTGGGTGTACCAATGGAAAGCCTAAACAGGCTGTGCAGTGCAAGAATGAGCGTAGTAAACGCGTGGTGGAGTCGCTGGAATGCCAGCCGACTAGCTCTCGAGTAAAGGTGGAGGATCTCGTCAAGGACGAGGGATACAGTACGATGGGAACTGTGGGTAGCACTAGGTCGCTAATGGATCGACCAGTGCCTCGGCCAGGAGTGCAATGGGCGTATGACCCACGAATGCCACGGGAGTGGAACGAGCTGGTAGCGTCAATGGTGACGCAGGCTATGGGAAGTGGGCAAGCGACCCAGACGGGAGAAGTGTACCGTTACGCACGAGAGGACGAGATATCCGAAACATTGGATATCGTATTTGACGGATTCTCGCTGAAGGCGAGGAGTGTGCAGTCGTCGGCGAGTACGACGAGGAAACAACCGGTTGTAAGGTTGAATCCAGGAGACCTCACAGAGGAGCACGTACGTGCCTTACGGGAGCGATTTGAACCAAAGGTTCAACCGCGTATAGCATGCGTAGCCAAAGGAAAAGGCAAGGCTTTGAGCCTTACAGAGGAGGATATTCCTCGATTGCGCCAGCAATGGCAACAGGAGTTCGCTGATATTGTCAATGGAACGAAGGAGGAGCTTCTTCCATGGCGGGAGGTTAATCATGAGATCAACCTCATTGACGATAACAAGCAGTACAAGTATCATTTGCCTCGCTGCCCGTGAGCACTTCAGGATCAACTTCGTGAAAAGACGAATAGATACATAAACGCGAAGTGGTGGGAACCACGACCAGCGGTGCAAGCTGCACCATTGCTTTGTATCCCCAAGAAGGATGGAACGTTGCAGACGGCATTGGATGCGTGACAGCGCAATGATAATACCGTCAAGGATGTAACACCTCTTCCAGATCAGGAAGTGATACGAGAAGATGTTGCGACAGCGAAGTATCGGTCGAAAATCGACCTCACAGACGCGTACGAGCAGGTTTGCATCCGCGAAGAGGACATACCGAAGACACTGTTCTCGTCCCTGATGGGGACGTTCGTGAGTAACATCATGCAGATTGGTGATTGTAATGCACCAGCGACATTTCAGAGGTTAATGACCTCAATCTTCCGAGATGTAATCGGGAAGTTTATGCACGTCTATTTAGACGATATATTCATATTTTCTGACTCCATTGAGGAGCATGAGCAGCACCTACGAGTCGTATTTGAACGACTACGGAAGGCCAGCCTCTATCTCAAATGGAAGAAGTGCGAGTTGTACGCAACGAGTATAGATTGTCTCGGTCACGTCATTGACGAGAAGGGCATTCATCCTGATACGGATAAGCTCGACCAAATCCGAGAGTGGCGTACTCCACGCACATATAATGATATCCAACGATTTGTCGGACTGGTGAACTATATTGGCAATTTCTTGCCAGACGTCACTGCATACACTGGGCCACTTATGGCCATGACCCAGAATGGGTCACCGTTTCATTGGAGACCGCTGCATCAGCGGTGTTTTGAGATGATTAAGCGCATATGCGCGAAAACGCCGGTCATCCGGCCAATTGACCCACGCATCGACGAGCCCATCTGGCTCATTTGCGATGCGTCGAAGACTGGGGTTGGGGCCATGTTTGGCCAGGGTAAAACATGGCAGACTTGCCGACCAGCGGGATTTATGTCCCGTAAATTCACTGCTGCTCAGCAGAATTATGCTGTGCACGAGTTAGAAACACTCGCAATACTGGAAGCCCTCCTAAAGTGGGAGGATAAACTGATGGGATATAAGATCCATATTATCACGGATCACAAAGCACTAGAGTTCTTCAAGACTCAGGTGCACCTGTCTCCGCGACAACGTCGCTGGATCGACTACATGTCGCGGTACCAGTTCGACATCACCTATGTAAAAGGTGAATTGAACAAAGTGGCGGATTGCCTATCTCGATATTTCGAGAGTGATACTCGAGATGACGTCCATGACGCGCATGACTATGTCCAGGCAGACAAACGTATTGACCCAGAGGGCGAGGATTTGCCTCTGCATCGATTCCATGAAATCAGGGAACATAGGGTCGAGTTACACGCCATGCGAGCGCAGGAAACACGTCGCAGTAAGCGACTGCAGGAGCAGCGAGAGACTCGCGATATCGAAGCTCAGGTGCTAGTGGACCATGAGGCCCCTCAGCCAAGGGAAGAGGCGAGGCAAGAGGCGCCTATGAGAGGTACTGATATGACGCTCCAGCAAGCGCTGGAGTCACAGGACCATACGCCTGCACCGGCCGACTTAGGCAATGCGCAATTCCGCACACGTATCCAGCAAGGATACAAGGATGATAATCTCTTCGTAGAGATTCTGAACAATATCCAAGCGCATCCGCGCTTCAGGACGGAGCAGCAGCTTGTCTACCTTACCAGACCCACGGGGTCCAAAGTCATCTGCATTCCCTGGGAGAGGTCGTTGATTACGACTATCCTGGACCAGGCCCATAAAGTAGTGGGCCACTTCGGAACTCAGAAAACGCTGGACTATGTGCGACACTGGTACTGGTGGCCGCAAATGGCCAAAGAGACGAGCCAATTCTGCTCGACATGCGAGCTATGTCAACAGTCGAAAGTGTCGACTTTGAAGCCACCGGGAAAGCTGCATTCGCTACCCATCCCGGTCAAACCTTGGGATTCGATTGGGATGGACTTCATAGGTCCATTCCCCGAGTCGAAAGGCTTTAACTACCTGTGGGTAGTGATCTGCAGAATGACCAGTATGGTCCATCTCATTCCGGTGAGAACCACCATGACCGCGTCAGACTTGTCGTGGATCTATCTCAAGGAGATAGTATGATGGTCCATCTCATTCCGGTGAGAACCACCATGACCGCGTCAGACTTGTCGTGGATCTATCTCAAGGAGATAGTATGTCTCCATGGGCTGCCCAGCTCGATCGTGAGCGATCGAGATGCTAAGTTTACTTCCAAATGGTGGAAGGAGTTGCACAAGCTGCTGGGAGCAAAGTTGCTCATGTCGACATCGTTTCATCCGCAAATGGATGGTCAAACGGAACGTGCGAATAGAAATATCGCGCAAATCTTGCGAGCGTTCGTACGTCCTGATCAGAAGGACTGGGTGGATAGATGTCCACTCGTGGAATTCGCGATAAACGCGAGTATATCGGAAACCACAGGGTACTCACCCTTTGAACTCAACAATGGCTACATGCCATCCATGATTCGTGAACTTCGTACGGACGAAGTTATTCATGTGGGGGTCAAGCAGTTTGCGCGCAACGCGCTAAGGAATCTGGCAGATGCCCATGATGCGATTATAGAATCGCGCGTCTGGCAAACCAAACATGCGAATAATCGCAGACGCGAGGAACCAGAAATCGAGAAAGGGAACCTAGTGTACCTTTCTACGAAGAACCTAAACCTGCCGAAAGGCAGAGCGAGTAAGTTGTGTCCAAAGTGGATTGGACCGTATAAGGTCCTTGAAGCGGAGCCGAGCATGTCTAACTACGTGCTGGAACTACCCCATGCGCTGCAAGCGCGCAGGATAGTCCCCAAATTTCATGTGTCGCTATTGCGACCGTATATGGCCAGTAGTGATGCGCTCTTTCCTAATCGAGCAACTCCGGAGCCGTATGATTTTGGAACTGGTAATGACCAGGAGTGGTTCGTAGATGACCTGATAGGTCATTGTTGGACAAGGGGAAGCCTCGAATTCGAGGTGAGATGGAGCTTAGGTGATACTACCTGGGAACCGCTAGTAAACTGCAAAGACCTTGCAGCGATGGATAGGTATCTAGAGCTGCAGGGCGTGAAACGCCCTCAGCAACTAGCAAAACGCGCGTAATGCGCGTGTGGTGGTGGAATGTGGACGAAGTCCACTTTGATTGCCGGTAACTAACCGGGTGGCCACTAATTGTGGCTGTGATTGTAACTGTTACGCGATTATGATCGCCAACGCGGCGCCAGGTGGCGTGTGTTTGTGGTTGTTTACACCACTGGCGGAGTTGGGAGATTGTTTTTTTCTTTCTTTCCCCAGTCCCAATACACGTAGTCTACGTGTCGCTTTAGAATGGCCTATTGGGGGCCGCAAAAGGGTGATCAGAGCCGGCAAGGCTCTAGTGGAGGGGGGAGACCCCCGAATATACAGACGTCATCCCAGTTTCCCCAGTTTCAGAGGCAGCCGCCATATCCGGCGGCGAGTCAGTTGCAGTCAGCGGGCGTGGCCTATCCGGGCCGCGAGGAGCCGCTCCCCTACCAAACACCCCTCCACTCGCAAGAGATGGAGATCGATGATGATGGGCGCTATGGGCGCCCGGAGGATAGCTTGCGTCGAGAACGGTACTATCAGGAACCGTCCTCACGCCCGTCTGCGTCGTATCCGACGTATGCGGGTGTGGTGACGGGGCCGCCGTCAGTTCCATGGGCTCATCGGCCTGCAGCAGAATCGTATGAGGAGCCTGCGCCACAAGCGCAGAGTGTAGCTGGGTCAGATGTGTTGTTGGGCAGACTGGAAGCAGCGGGACAGCCAGTCCCTGCAACTGCGTCCTTTCTGCAGGACAGTTTGGCCGTAATGGTAATGGAGGGACTGCTCGATCAGATCGAGCTGATGAAGAGGCAGCGCGTCGCAGCGCTGGAGCAGATCGACCGCGCGTCTAAGCGCAAAATCGCCACGAGTGAGGAATCGACCGCTGAGGTCAAGAGGGCGAGATATCAGCCCAGTCGACCGGTCGTTCCTCCACAGGCAAGGATGTCGTCGGAAGCGCAATTTGCGTGCCAGGAGCAGCCTCCTCAGCCCGTGGCTTCGTCATCGCAGCTACCCGAGTCGGGCCCGCAGGCCTCGTCAGAGTCGCTGGCTGCCGTCAGTGAACCCTTGGCAGGTCTGTCCTTGGGTCAGCGGGAACCCGCATCATCTCGGGCCCCACCTAGGGGGTCCAAACCCGTCGCTGTGGCGCCAAGAGCGCCCGTTACTGTTACTCCTTGCGCTGGGCCTGGAGGGAATACTCTGGCGCGAAATGCGCCTGCCCCTCCGGTGGCTCAGCCACAACCAGAACCGTCCGCCCTGACCAAGTCGGGGCCGTCTCGTCAGCGTCGCGGCCGCAAGCCGCCCCTCGATGCCTCCAAATTGGAGGTTATACTCTTTCCTGCTGGCATTCCCGCACGAGCGGGAGAAGTCCAGATGTTGTTTATGTTGCCGGTGTTTGTACCGGCCCCTCCAGCAAAGTATCCCGTGGTCATCTTGACCCCAGACCCCCGTACGCCGGAGCAGTATGATGGTCTGGTGGCGACCTTGAGGGGGAAGACTAGGCCTGATAAAGGCAAAAACCCGGTACCATCCCTGTCCGACGAGAGCGACTATGGAGAGTCGAGCTCGGAGCAGGAGGAGGACGGGGAGGAGGGGGAATCGGCTGCAGCCCGATTCCAACGAGTAGCGCGCAATAAGCGCATTGCAAAGAAGAAGGCGATTCACGCCAAGGAACTAAAGGCCCAGAAGTCGAGGGCCAAGGACGAATGTTCGGGGAGGATCCCCGATGGCTTGGGGGTGAAGGTGTGGGGTCCGCTCGATGTCGAGCGAATGAACTCGTGCTTTAGAGGAGCACTCAGCCATTGCACCTATTATTCGTATGCCACGAATACGGTGTTGATGGGAGCTGACACCAATAGAGCGGCGTCATATGAATATTCCTCTGGCCATCCTGCCCACATCCCGGGCACGATTGTATACAAGCACGCCCCACGCGGTCTTCCCCGCACCCCTCTAGAGCTGGACCGGCTCTACAAGTATTATGCTAATGTGCACGTCCCGCGGCGCGACAGAATCGTCGCCTATATGTTGATCACAGAGCTCCAGATGTTCGCGCAGCGAACAGTGGAGGCTCTGCATGATCGAACCATGCAGCTCCTGATGAAGGAGCCTCAGTATCAAGAACTCGTCAACCCGATGCAGGGCCCTGATGACCTCACTCTTGTCGAGCGACGACACATTCCGGGGCGCTTTTTGCGCACGAAAGACGATGGCACCACGGCGTTGCACGTAATGCGTGCTCAGGATCCAGCCACACCGTTCGACCTTGACCAACTAGCGCAGTACGCGCTGGTCTTTGGCCGACCTGGGCTGGAGAATACCTATCAAGGTATTGCCATGGATCATGCCTACCGCATGCACTGGCGGACCCTCTTTGGGTTCGCCTTATGTCGAGCATTGTGCGCTAACAGCGCAGCCAAGCTGGTGATCGTACGGCGCATGACCCTCGTCGTGGCCCGACCAGGGCTTTATCGAGAGGCGATTGCCTCGTATGACGCCATGTTCCCCGAGCAGCCATTTGAGCCCCAACGTGGGCCGCAGCTCGAAATTCACCAAGTTCACGTGCCCGACGACCATGCACGGAACTTCTCCGACGACGACACGTTACGCGTCCTGTTACACAACCGGATTCCGCTGGAATGGGTGGACCACGCGTACACGTACGGCGTAGTCTTCCTGGAACAGCAGTTCCATTCCCCCACGATGTCTATGGACATCTTTAAGCAGGTCAACGACGAGCGCATGGAGCGCCTCTCCAAGTATGGCACCCCCGCCGCAATCCCGCAATGGGATGGATGGCGGGAGATGACTGAAGACGATCACTATCGTCTGATGTTCAAGCACCACGAGGAGAGCAAGCTCCCGGAAAATCCTGAGGCCAACGGCCTCTATTACTTGATTGGCATGGACCCAAATCGGGTCAACCTCCTAAAACGCTCGGCAGCGCATGACCTGCCCGCAGCGGACATGGACCCAGGCCG
The DNA here is from genome assembly GCA_027475525.1 of Macrolepiota albuminosa. NCBI lineage: Eukaryota > Fungi > Basidiomycota > Agaricomycetes > Agaricales > Agaricaceae > Macrolepiota > Macrolepiota albuminosa. The sequence goes on from JAMWFC010000133.1 coordinate 91,442, forward strand.
GGTCAATCTCCTGCCACGCACGGCAGAGCAGGGTACGCTTACCACCACCGCTTCAGCGATTAACGTCGCACTAACAGAGCCTATGGTGGTAGACACGCCTGCAGCCGAGGGGCCTATAACCCCACCGAGGACGGAATCGGCGCCTCCCCCTCCCGCGATTAACGTCGCACTGGAGGAGGAGGCAATGGTGACTGAGACGGGCGCTGTCGCGGGAGCATCGTCATCCGGGTCCTAGACCCTTGTATACAAAATTTTGTATGTACCTCTGAGTAGACGGGCGCTGTTGCGGGAGCATCGTCATCCGGGTCCTAGACCCTTGTATACAAAATTTTGTATGTACCTCTGAGTATTTGACTCAAGCCATTCCAGCTGATACGCACTTTAGAGTCGCGTGTAGATACAGCGGACCCAGAGGAGGGGTCACTCTTTTTGTTCTTTATACTTTTCTTATATACACTATTTGCTTCTACTGCTGGCGTCTCCTGCGCCTTTGTCTGATAAGGACTGCTGTCTCTTGTGTCCGGATGACACATCCTCAGTGCGCATGAGTACTAACGCCTTCCAGCCACGCAACACGTGTGCATTCATCCGTTGTTGCACTACCGTGCATCTTTCATCTCGTTCTACGTCCCTTTCTCAAGACCGAGTATTCGGTCTCATTGGGGGGTATGTAACGGGGTCATCTGTATTACCATCAGTGTCAACGACGCTATAATCAATTAGTAGAGTATTACGTAAGCTAACATCTTGTTTTCGCACTAAGTACTAGTCAAATCGTCAACGACGCTATAATCAATTAGTAGAGTATTACGTAAGCTAACATCTTGTTTTCGCACTAAGTACTAGTCAAATCCGATATTGCGGTCTGATTTAGCACTGTGTGAAATACACAGATAGTTCTGACTAGTAACCCCAGGTTACAGAGATGGAAGGAGCTGATCGCCGAGGCCCATAACGATGCCGGACATAGAGGGCGAGATGCGACGTACAAGACGTTATTCGACAGGTTCTACTGGCCGAACCTATACGACAACGTTGCATATTTCGTTCGATCCTGCAATATATGTCAAATGTGATCGAAGACGAGACCAAAAGTTGCCTTCTCACCTACTTGGAGCGCAGCCATACTGCGATACTTTTGCTTAGATACGGTTCATATGGGAGACGGGCATGGAGGGAAGAAATACCTCCTTCAGGGTATGGAGCCAGCAATAGGATGGCCCGAAGCTAGGGCATCGAAGAGGGCAGATTCGATTGCATGGGGAAAATTCATGTACGAGGAGATTATTTGTCGGTTTGGTCATATTCCGGCGTTCATTACGGATGGAGGAAAGGAGTTCTTGGGAGCAGCCGAATATATCTATCGACAGTACGGTATCACGGTCATTGTATCATCGCCATATTACCCGGAAGGCAACGGTATCGCCGAGAGAGCGCACAAGACGTTATGTGACTCGATTCTGAAGGCGTGCGGTTGGGACTCATCAAAGTGGCCTTTGTTTGTGGAGGCAGGATTATTGGCTATGAGGACAACGACATCGCGAATGACTGGAGACACGCCTTATTATTTATTATACGGTCGGAATCTGTATTTCGCATTTGATATGGCAAACATAACGTGGGAGGCACTCGACTGGGACCAGGTTCGGTCAACAGAAGACCTACTTGTGACGAGAATGAGGCAACTGGTTAGGAGGGACGAAAAGTTAGTAATAGCATTGGAGCGGCAAAGGGAGGCTAGACAGAAAGCAGTTTCTGCTTTCAACGAGAAATTTAGCAGGTTCTTGACGAGCGGGAATTTTGAGGATGGGACATGGGTACTGGTCCACGAGACTTGGCTGGAAGGCCAAAAGAGACATAAGTTCGCCTTACGGTGGTCGGGGCCTTTCATCGTACATCAAAAACTCCGCGATACGACATACCGGCTATGCGAGCTCGATGGGACTATCAAACGGGAGCCAGTTGCGGCTAGCAGAATGAAGATATTCTATTTCAGGGAAGACTACCAAACTATTAAGACGGTCAGAAAAGTGGATGGTCTGAGAGTAGGAAGTGGTGAAGCAGGATTTTGTTATGGCGATTCAAATCGGCATCTTTCGATTGGCGAGGTTTGTGCGGATGCTTCGACTGGTCTTGCGTTCTTAAACGTAGAATGGTTTGTTCAAGAGGAGGAGTTTGAAGACGATGGGGTCATCGTTTAAAGTGCCGTCAGTCTGTGGTAGAAGGGAAGGGACTGCTGATGGAATGAAACGAGAAAGGGGGTTGGGTGAATGGGTTGGATTTCGCGACACAAAGAGCGGACACAAGTAAAATGTTCGAAGGACGGCCGGGTAGACGTTAAACGAATAACGACATGGTCGGATTAGGAAGTCGAAGGTACAGATGAGGCAAGGAAAGAATTAGAGTTTGAGATTATGAGACCGACCAGCGGTCAAAAACAGAATCCGGGGAAAGATCGACGATGGAGGACAATTCTGGGTTAGATCGTCGATCCCGAAGTCTTGTAAAATATGTATAAATAGGAAGAGAAAACATACGAATGGATAGGTTTTGACACCCCATATTTCCTGGTCTAAAGCTCTGCTTGTTTCGCGCTTCTCGTAATTGTGTCTCGTCGCTGTCTGGTCTGGTCTTGAGTATCGTCTGCTCGGCTCTGTTCTGGCTTGTCCGTCGTCTGATCCGGTGTCAAACACCGCGTGCTTGCTATCTTCGGCAGTGAGCTCGGATCTTCTCGGCTTCTCGGTGTTCTGTACTTCTCTGTCTCGGCTCTGTCTCGTCGGTTTCGGCTCTGTTCTCAGCTTGTCCAACTGTCACGGCTTTTCTGCTTTCGTCTCGGCTTGTCGGCTTCTTGAGATCCTGACGTCTTGGGCTGTCTCCGGCTAGTCGACCTCTTCAACTTTCTTAGTTTCGCTTCTGTCCTCCTTTCTTGGTGCTTCGGTCTTCTGCTGCTTCCCTCTTCTTCTGACTACTGGATTACTCTTGGTCTCACTTGTGCTTGCCTTCTTCTGTTCTACAGATTTCTTCTCATTGCGACGGACGTTACTCTACGTTTACGGCGCATATACACACTCCATTATCAACTTCGAACTCTATCCTTACCCTCTGCTCCCGACTCTTTCGACTTTGTAACCGATCCATCAACTACTCCATCCCACGTCCACACCGGACCTATAAAGACACAATTAAAATAAGCCTCAGTGTCGAACCTTGGTGATGGTAAACAACTGAGATTAATATACCTATAAAGACACAATTAAAATACTAAGTAGGGAATATGAGTATTATTACAAGGACGAAGAATGACTAAGTATTCATCACTTACAGCCTCAGTGTCGAACCTTGGTGATGGTAAACAACTGAGGCTGTGAAAAGAGAGGGAACAACTGATGATGTAGCAATAAGCACGTGATTTGATCGGATGCGCAGACATAAGACCTATGGGTCAACACAACCCCATCGGCGCAGAAGTGAAAATGAAACAGTAAAGAAAGGTAGGGGTAAAGAGTTAGCGACGAACAAGCCCCAGCTGTGTAACGAAACGATCATGCAATAAGCGCGGAAGAGGTTTAGTAAGAATGTCGGCCGTCATATTTTCTGTGGAAACCCAGGTTGTTTCGAAGGAACCCAACGATATGTGTTCTCTGATGAAGTGGTAACGAATATCGATGTGTTTCGATCGAGATGTTGTAGAGTCGGATTGTGCAATATCAATAGCACTTTTATTGTCGCAAAGAATGGGAAAAGGATGAGGTACAGGAAGACGAAGCGAGGATAGGAGGAGACGGATCCAGATGGCTTCCCTCATGGCATGAGACATCGACATGTATTCTGCCTTGGTCGATGAAAGAGCAACTGTGCGTTGGCGAACGGAAGACCAGGAAACTAAACTTGAAAATAGGTAGAATGCATAACCCGAGACGCTTCGTCGAGTATTAGGATCTGATGCCCAGTCCGTATCTACAAACCCGCAACCTGTAGGGAGTAATAGGCGAATATGCGGAGTGTCTGAGTTCAAGGAGAAGTTGTATTCCAAAGCTAGGTCCAAAGTGCCCGCAATATATCTCAGAACTCCTTTCGCTGCAAGTAAGTGACCACGAGTTGGGTTAGAGTTAAATTGGCCCAGGCACATTGCGGTAAACGCCAGATCGGGTCGAGTACACAGGCTAAGATAAAGGATCAAGCCAACGAGACGCTGATAGTGTATCTTGATGTCGTTATCATGGATGTCAGGCAGAGAATTCGGAGGAGTGTCAGGGATGGAATGAAGTGGTTGATGTAGAGGAACTGCAGATGTCTTTGCATCAAGTAAGTTATACGTGGAGAGTAGGTCAGTCATAAAACCCTTTTGCGAAAGCCAGAGTTTACGATGAAACCGATCCCGATCAATCCGAATACCTAAATACAAAGAAGTGGCACCAGAATCAACGACTTCGAAATGCGTATTGAGTTCCCTGATGAGCCATTGATACAATTGAACGGAGTTGGTGGCATTGAGGCCATCATCTACATGAATGCAAATGATGATGAAAAGTGGTGTGCCATCCGCCGGCATGGGAATGGTAGGATCAGGAGGTTTTTCAAAATTGCCAATAAATACGGCGTGGTCAACTTCGCATCGTGTAAGGCCAAGAGTCTCAAGAGCCTGTCGAAGGATGGTGTACCACTCGTGCGACGATTGCTTAAGGCCATACAAAGCACGTAACAGGCGATACGTCACAGAGGGATCCGCCTCAGGGAAACCAGGAATCTGTTTGCAGTAAACCTCGTGGGATAAGGGTGCATTGAGGAATGCTGTCTTGACATCGAACGTGAAAAGATTTAAATCGAACTTTGCTGCAAAAGCAAGAGTGACTCGTATACTAGTCATCTTTGCGACCGGAGCATAGGTAGAACCATAGTCCTCAGGTTGTTGGCTAAAGCCTTGGGCAACGAGGTGAGCTTTCTCCTTGCCACAAATGATATCCCCGTTTGCATCGAGTTTATGGGCAAAAACCCATCGAACTCCAATTGGTTTTCAACCAGGGGGAAGAGGAGCGACTTTAAAAACGCCTTGTGAATGCAAGCTATCGACTTCGCGTTGCATTGCACTACGCCATACATCAGCATCAGGGCGACGTATGGCTTCCGTATAGTGGTCGGGAGCTTTAGATAAGTCATAAGTATGGGGGGATTTGAATGGAAGAGGATCCGGGCCATAAGTGGCATAAGCTTTATATTCGGCTATGGAGGCAGGTTCAAGTTGAACCAGATCATCAATAGAGTCCGGAAAAGAAATTGATGTAAGAAGAGCATTGAAATCCATAACTGCAGCTACATTTTGATGAGGCAGTACTTTGCGAGCCGCCTTGTCAGAACGCAATTTAATGAGTTTTTCATCCCGAGCCGTGATTTCATCATGGTAAAGACGACCCTTTTCAGTTTGCCGGACCTCTCGACGGGGGCGAGATGTGGATAAAAAATTTGGGGGCGTCGATAAAGGAACGGAAGGTGTAATGGTGGGAACTGAGCTTGGTGGGGCTGAAAGAGGGCGGGAAGGGGAACATGAAGTAATCGGAGACTCCAAAATATCCAAGGGTGGTGCAGGAGAAGAGGGTGGGGAACATGAGCGTTGTCGAGAAGCATGGGAACGAAGACTGCCCGGAACTGATTCGTTGAAAATAACATCTCGTGAGAAGAAGTATTTTCCGTGTAAGTCCCGAACACGCCAACCAATACGGTTTTCATCGTATCCAACAAAGATCGCTTCGAAACGACGACCTGAGCCTTTTCCTCAAAGTTCAGCAGGATAAAGAACATAACATCGGCAACCCCAGACTCGAAGATGAGAAAGATTAGGCTTTTCTTTCTCCATAACTTCATATGGAGTAATGAGGGAGGGAAGAGTTGAAGTAGGTAAACGATTTCGAAGATATTGTGCCGTTAAGATTGCGTCCCCTAAAAAAGACATTGGTAAGCCTGACCAAGCCATCAAGGCTTGCGCAGTATCTTCAATAGTACGAATATACCGTTCAGCTTTCCCGTTTTGTTGGTGTGCGTATGGGGCAGTGTTCTGATGTGTGATACCTTTTGAGATTAGATAATCCTGAAGATCTCCAGAAACGAATTCTTTCGCATTGTCGGAACGAACAATTTTTACTCGATTGCCTGACTTAAGCTCCCAACTTGCTTCCACTTGCCTAAAATGCTTCGTTGCTTGATTCCACGTAGAAAGAAGTGCCGTACTTCCAAAATTAGAACAGTCATCAAGAATGGTGTGGAAATGATTCGAACGGCCATTTGAAAAAAGAACTGGAAACGGACCACAAGAGTCCATATGCAGAAGATTACAAACTGCAGAGGCACGGTGTTGGAAGTGGTCAAATGGGCGAGCAGGTCGTTTTCCCAGTATGCAGGGAATACAGTGGTCATCCGAGAAGGTTCCTGTATACTCAACCCCATCCGCATAATTCTTAGTCAGGATGGCCCTGGTTGTATCTTGTCCCGGATGGCCAAGCCGAGCATGCCATAAAGTAGGCGTCGCATCAATGCGGGGAAAGGAAGAAGTTGTAATTGCTGGAAATGACACTTCGAGTGGTTGCGGATTGACGGATGGAAGCACAAAGTCACAATACAGAAAAGAAAGTCATTGGTGAACTGTGGCTTCCATGACTTGACCTTGAAGAGATGGATCCATGTCAGGGAAAAAGATGGACGTTGAATCCTTTTCAAATAGCAACTTAAGATCATTTTCAACCATAGATCCAACGGAAAGTAAATTGATGGGAACGTCAGGTGCGTGGAGGCAATCCTGGAGAGTGATCACCACATTTTTACCATTGACGTGCGTACGAAAATGTGCTTGTCCACGAGCTACGGTAGAAAGCAGTCCACAGTTCGCTGTCCCAACCGGGGTTGCTCCTGCCTCATCGTAAGTCCAGAAAAACTTCCGGTCTCGGAGAATATGGATTGTACAACCCAAATCTAAGATCGCATTGAATCGATTCGAAAAAGAGGCAAGGGCAATTGACGGCATTGATTGAAGAAAGGCAAAGTAAGGCGGATTTAATGATGTATGCGTCTCGGCAACATAAGCAGACAAATGAATATCATTGGCATTGTCAGCGGGAGCTACATCTGTGTCGTCACTTTCTTCGACAAAGGATAAGGGTGTAGGTAAGCGATGAGTGTCATCAGCAGCCATATTTGCTTTAGGTCGTAAACGGGCAGGATCCCGACCATTTTCCATCCCACCACCCTTCGACCAGCACGTTTCAATTGTGTGTCCGTACATATTGCAATTGGAACATTGAAGTCGTGGGCGAGTGGTAGTATTCTGATCTGGAGAAACAGATGATGAAGTGGTCGAGGTGGACAATTGTTGTGTATTCGATGGGTTCGAAGTTTGAGAAGTACCTGGCTGAGGGCGAGAGCGATGTTGTAAAGAAAGATGCTGGCGTTCCGCATCCATACTCATGACACGAGTCGCCAAAGTAGCAAAATCATATGCGCCTTGAGGTCCTGCACGTTCCCAGGATTGACGTACTTCCTCCTTGAGGACAGACCAACGATCTCCATTCGGCAGTCCATTGACAAATTTTTGGATCTTCTGCCAAGGAGTAAAGTCCCAAGGAGTACCGGCTAGTTGGTATACTGCAGAACGCCATTGTTGGACATATGTCGACACAGAAACTGGAGTCGCCGAGAGAGTGAATACTCTGGACTTAGTTAGTTCAGCGACAGATGCATTCCCAATGCCAAAACGCTCTTGAAGAAAAGCTAGAAGATCATGAGCGGATCTGACAGGGAGGTCATACTGGCCACCACGTTTAGGTGGTAGAGAATCTTGTATCTCCTGAGATAATTTTCCGACAATGACATGTTCAACGATATCATCATTGTGCCAGAAGACACGATAGGCCTCAGTTTCTTCAGGAGAGGAGTCGAAATCGTAAGGTGGAGGAAGCGCAATTGGACTCGTAGGATCACGAAGATTGCCAACATTTGGGACTCTGCAGATATGACCACGTAGACCGATGCTCGTAACCACCCTAGTCACCGCCGAATACCAAGACACCCACTCAATAGAAGACTTTAAAAGTGGGACAGTAGCAAGAGACGGAAGTTTTGTATCAGATAAAGCTGTTTTGATATGGCGAGAAGAAGAATGTGATATTAAAGAAGGTCGAAAAGATGGATTTGGAAAAGGTTGTTGAGAAAAATGAGGAGGTGGTGGACGAGGAACATGATGCAAAACATTTCTCTGTGGAGCAGCATATGGTGTATATGTGAAATGCGTTTGATGGTTCTGGGGTTCAACATGATGAGAGGAATGTTGCGAATAAACGGATGAAGAATCAGAAGAATGAGAACGCAAGGTTTGTAAAGTATTATTAGCATTTGAAATGACAGAAGAGGTACGTGATGGAGGTAAAGGGATATTATGAGGCTGAATATCTTCTGGACGGACAGAATTTGCACGAAAAATATGTGTAGAGGGAGGACGAGAAAAAGCATGGTTCGAATGCGAAGAAACCGGACGTGATAAAGATGGAGAATCAGAATAATGCGTATGGACGGAAGGAGGACGAACAGGTGGTCGTTGTGGAATAGGTGCATGAAGGGAAGTGGATATATGTGGTAAGGGAGACGAAGGACCAAAAGGAAAAGAAGTCTGTTGAAAAGGACGATTATTCTGGAGGTTATTTGGGGTATCAAAAGTGGTAAAAACGTGTACAGAAGAGTGGGGTCGTTGTGGATCGATGATCGGTGGCTCATGCGGCCGAGCAGTCATGGACGGGCCCATCATTGGAAGCGTCTGAGCGGTGTTGCCAGTGTGGGGAAACCGTCGAGTATGATGTTCTCCCGTAGAATGGCGAGACATGATAATGGGAGGGAAAAACAACGGAAAACACCGTGGAGGCGGCCACAAATGTCTGTTATATGCGCAAAGAAAAAGACCGAAAAACTAAAGAGAGTCCGAGCGTAAAGAAAGGCCCATAACCTGGAATCCTAGACCTATAAAGACACAATTAAAATAAGCCTCAGTGTCGAACCTTGGTGATGGTAAACAACTGAGATTAATATACCTATAAAGACACAATTAAAATACTAAGTAGGGAATATGAGTATTATTACAAGGACGAAGAATGACTAAGTATTCATCACTTACAGCCTCAGTGTCAAACCTTGGTGATGGTAAACAACTGAGGCTGTGAAAAGAGAGGGAACGACTGATGATGTAGCAATAAGCACGTGATTTGATCGGATGCGCGGACATAAGACCTATGGGTCAACAGAGAGGGAACGACTGATGATGTAGCAATAAGCACGTGATTTGATCGGATGCGCGGACATAAGACCTATGGGTCAACAGTTTTGTTAGAATATGGACCTATGAGAATACAGACACAGTCAATGTCAACCCTCAGTCTTTATCGTAAACGACTGTATTTTTGTACCTATTAGAATACAGACACCAATATCAGTATGTAAAGTTTGTAAGTAAAATATGACTCATGCTCTTTCTGTATGTAAACGACTGAGGTGATAGTCCATAGGTACGAATATATAAGTCTAACTAGTCCTTTGTACGTGTTCTAACAATGAGAATAATGGGATGTGATATTAGTAAGGGTGAATCGTGATAAGGTGACGTAGCGTGGCACGCTCACGGTGTCCTATTCCGACATGTTTATGCCCATGTCAGTTTAGGGCACGACGATGTCTACTTGTCGCAATATTGTAATCGCGTGTACGTCCCTATTGACTGAATGGATTAAACCAAAAGTGTTGGAAATCAAGCAGAGACGCTGTCAGACCTAAGATCAATGTAAGTACGTTAATTCTCAGTCTCGTAACAATCGACTATATTGCACTGTACCTAAGATCAATGTAAGTACATTAATCCTCAGTCTCGTAACAATCGACTATATTGCACTGTACCTAAGATCAATGTAAGTACGTTAATCTAAAAGTACAGTAAGTCTTCTATCACAATAATAAATATGTTTGAGTACTCACCCTCAGTCTCGTAACAATCGACTGAGGGTGCCGTCCATGTAACGTATCTCTATATACTTGTACCACGAGACAACGGCCATTGTCTGGTCAGGGTGACCAGACAAAGCAGAGGTGGCCGGTCAAAGCAGGGGTGGCCGGTCTGGTGAATATCTGTGGTGGCCCAGGCAATTCTAATTCTAACAAAAAGGACGAAAGGAAAACATCGACTAAAGGAGATGTCACAGCTTTTTGGGTGAAGGAGTGCCTAGACTCGACCGTTTACGTGAGTGCGTAGACAATTTCCAGGTCTCAGATGTTCAATCGTCTATCGAGTCCGTGAACCTTCAGTTCCATACGTGTTGTTAGACTCACTACGATCTTCCTTGTATTAAGAATTGATGCTAGGTAGAACAGGAAGTATACTCAGTTCACGCGCGGCAATGTGATAACGAACTATGATTGTTACCTAGGCAGAACAGAAAGTAAAAGGTAACGGGAGTAAATTATAAGGTAGTAGTGTAATATAAGAGTGCCTTAGCATACATCAGTTCACGCGTGGCAATGCGATAACGAACTGAGGTTGTTGGACCAACACTTAAGGAAGCCCGAGCACACGTGACGCAAGTGACCCATTATAGCCATCGGTCGCTTTGACACCTTGTTCCCAGTCTGTCATATCTGCGTATAGCTTTCCGCAACATCTATCGCACCAGGAGCTTTGTCACACCTCCCCGCGCTCATCTCTCCCTATATTCTTCTCAATCTAAATTGCGTCACCCCGTCTCAAGGTGTAACTGGCGACGGGGGTTCTTGGTGCCCTAGGATCGTGCTCCCATGCAGGAATCAGACACGAGACGTGTAATACGTCGTGAATTGCCCAGCCATTGGGAAATGTCAGGCGCCCATGACGTTGGTCTCTGATGGTCGAGTTACGCAGTTTTGATAATAATTGATGGATACATGTAAGCAGTTTATCGTCTGCTTGGTCTGCCCAACAATGACTGAATATGAAAAGTGTGACGAGGAAAATGACTAGCAGCTTTGGCAGTACTATTGCGTATAACGTCACACAATAGTGTAATACTATCGTATGTTTTACTATTATCTCAGTTTTTTTTCAAATTCTTTTATATTGATTACTTATCGTCATTCAAAATGCTCTCCACAGAGCTCCAAATGTCTCATCAATTCGTGTAGTTAAAAGACCCCTGTTTCCTGGAGTCGAAACCATCTTCGTTTCTTGACTCCAGGTGACGTTTACATTATATTTGATTTATTACTTATACTAACATACAAAACCATCTTCGTTTCTTGACTCCAGGTTGAACTTGTACTATATTATCAAATATACGTTATTGCGATATGCTGCGACAGGTTATGGGCCCCGCTGCCGTGAATGACAACATTTCCGAGACTTTACAGTTTCCGAAGTTCAATGGTACGAATTACCATGTGTGGGCTGACAATATGAAGTCTGCCTTACTGTCAAAGGGATTATGGGGAGTAGTCTCTGGACGCGAAACTCGCCCACCTAAACCACCTGCCGAATATTCCGAATTGCTGGCTCCATCTTGTCCTAAAAGTGACGAAAAGCCTGACTCTCCTTATAAGGAGGGGGACGACCTGATGAAGGCCATGCAGACCAAGGAATTCTCAACCTGGGAGCATGCACAGGAAAAGTACCTACGTTGGGTCACCAGAGACGATTCAGCTATTGGTTTGATCTGAGCTGCGATGGAATATACTCAACGTGAAGCCATTACCGATTATACGAGTTCCAAGAATGTTCGGGACCAATTACGAAAGAACTATGTTGACCAGCATAGTGGCATGAATGTCCACTATTATTATCAGCAAATGTATGCGAAGCAATGGGACGGAAACTCACCCTTGACTGATCATCTTGGGTTCTATATGATTATTCGTCGCCGCTTCATCGACGCTGGTCACAAGGTCGATGACTTTACCATCCTGAATGCCATGCTTCTTTCGTTGCCCAAAACTCCGACATGGGAGGTAGTCAAGCAAAATTTATTGCTTATGGGCGCCGCATTAACTCTGGAAATGGTCACAACCGAGTTACTGTCTGTTTATGACAGACTTACGCTTGAAGATTCCGCCACAAATAAGACCTTGGCTTTCGTTTCAAAAAGGGAACGTATCTCGAGTGGGAGTAAACGTGACGTTAACCACGTAAAGAAAAATATCCGACCTAAACGTGAATCTAAACCCGACGATGTTTGCCACAACTGTGGCAAAAAAGGACATTGGCGACCAAAGTGTCCTAAATTGAATAAATCCAAGTCAGTCGGAAATGCGAACTTATCTCTTTCAGCTGAGAAGGAGCCCTCACGCGAAGTTGGAAAAGTCTTGATGGCTACTGAAGATGGTATGCCTTCTGGACTCCTACTCGATAGTGCCGCATCATGTCATATGATTGCGGACAAGTCTTATTTTATAATCTATCAAAAGGTCAATTATCAGCATATCTCCGTTGGCGGAATGAATACTTTGACCGTGGCTGGGAAAGGAACCATTTCCTTTCGAACATGCTTGCCCGATGGCGTCACAGACGTTCAATTACACGATGTTTTGCATATTCCTACATTGGGCGCTAATCTTATTAGCCTCGGTTCTTTACAGAGGGCTGGAGCCACGATCAAAGGCCTAACTTACGGCATTGGTTTGGCATGGGGTGAGAGGGACTTCCTCCACGCAAATCTGATCGGAACGCATGGCACACTTTACCGAATCGTCACTATGACCATCGGTGTTGATGAAAATAAAATTGCTTACATCGCCAGTAAGCCCACTATGTGTTTATGGCATCGCCGGCTAGGGCACATTAGTCCTCATTCAATCAAGAGCATGATTGACCATGACCTTGTTACTGGAGTCAACATCAAGTTCCCTCGCGAGTTTGACCGCCTCTGCAGTGGTTGTGCAGAAGGCAAATCAACTCGTCCTCCTCTCCCTGACGCTAGTCGCACTCAATATGACAAGAACGAATTACTTGTTGTCGATTTAACAGGCCCTATGAACGTGCCTACCTGGGACGGCAAACATTACGCTTTAGCTGTAGTGGAAGCAAGTCGACGTTATCCTACTGGCTCTCTTTTACAGAATAAAGAAGAAGCTTACCCAGCACTTCGCGACAAAGTTGCACGTTACGAACGAGAGGGAGGGAAACTTGTGAAAATCATTAGAACGGATAATGGAAGTGAGTTCGTTAACGCACTAATGCAAGAGTTTTGCAAACAGAATGGCATAATTCACCAAACAACGAACTCCTACCAACCCCAACAAAATGGTATTGCTGAACGCACTATTGCCGTTCTAATGGAGATGGTCAGGAGTATGCTTCACGCTGCCAAAATGGACTTACGCTATTGGGGTGAGGCATTCCTATATGCCGTATACTTACGTTCCGTCACTCCTACCTCCGCTCTCGGAGGAAAGGTACCTTATACAGAATGGTACGGTCGTAAACCAGACCTATCCCACGTAAGAATCTTTGGTTCTCTGGGATGGGCTCATGTGCCTAAAGAAGTACGACACGGCAAACTGGAATCGCGGGCAGTGCGTGTGTGGATGTTAGGGTGGTGGATGGATGAGACTAAGGGCTACAGACTGGAAGACCTTGAGAATGGGAAACTCATAACTTCTAGAGACGTTGAGTTTTATGAGGATGATACTCTGAGTGAGTTAGCACATTTGGACTCCGGACTCACAAGTTCAACCTCAGACGAAATAAACCGTTTCATCGACACGGCCGTCTACCCAGAATCCAGCAAACCTCACAAAATTTCCATTCCTGGACCGTCCTCTGAGTCTGAAGTAGAGACTCAACTTTCGAATGAAAACGCCTTTGATAACGGTTCTGAAGATGACGCTTTCATGGAAGACTTACAGTATCCATCCGTTTCTCCCATTCCTCATCGCGACTCTACTCCACCTGTACCACCTGCACCTCGAAAGACAACGAAATGGTCGGACTTGCCCAAACGTGAACCTTCGACGCGCACGAAACGTCTGCCTATCAGGTATCAGACAGACCAAGATGACAACGAAAATACAGGTCACATGGCTTTTGTTGCTGTTTTGGGTCCTCGCGTCGAAGAAGCCTTGAATTCGCCTCAAGCTGCCGAATGGCAGAAAGCAAGTACAAACAATTACTTCACAAAAGGGTATTTGAAGGGATCAATCATTTACCTCCGGGCAAAAAGGCAGTGGGAAGTAAAATTGTTTTGAAGGAAAAGTTCGATGATCAAGGCAATCACGCTAAGTTCAAAGCCCGTATCGTTGCTCAAGGTTTCTCTCAAATCCCTGGCATCGATTATAGTGATACTTTTTCTTCAGTCGCAAAATTCACGACACTGCGAGTATTCTTATCTTTAGCCGCGGCCCTTGATTTCGAGGTACACCAAATTGATGTGATTGGTGCGTACCTTGAAGGCTCTCTCGATGAAGAAATATATATGAAGGCACCTAATGGAATCGGGAAAACGAAGTACTGGAGGCTGCTCAAAGCGATCTATGGTCTCAAACAGGCAGGTCATAAATGGAAGGAGCGATTACACGACATATTGATGTGCTTGGGTTTTAAACCCTCTCACGCTGACGATTGTCTTTACATCCTCCGATCGGATGGTAAAGTAATCCTCATTGTTCTGGTTTATGTGGATGATATGGCAATTGCTGGTCGAGATATGTGTCGAATCATTTCTTTCAAGCACGATCTGAATAAAGAATTCGACATAACTGATCTAGGAGAAATTCATTATCTTCTAGGTCTACAGATCAAAAGAGATCGACCGAACCGAACTATATATCTCAACCAGTCAATGTACATCGACACAATCCTCGATCGTTTTGGTATGAGTTCGTGTCATCCCGTTGCCACTCCTCTACCCACAAATCACAACCTCTCATTACTTCAATGTCCTCATTCCGATGAAGACCGGGAGAGTTACAAGACCTATTTGAATGGCTTACATTATCTCTCTCTGGTGGGTTCACTGCTCTACGCCACACAGATGCGTCCCGACATTCAATTTTCGGTGAGTCTGTTGGCTCAATTCTCGGATAACCCAGGCGTACCTCATCTCGCGGGCTGCAAACGAGTATTACGCTACCTTAAGGGCACAAAAGCTTACAGCTTAAAATTGGGAGGTTTGGAAACCAACAAAATAACCCTAGTCGGATGGAGCGATGCCAGCTGGGCACAAGACCAATACGACAGACGATCCACCAGTGGATGGTGTTACGATGTCAACGGCAGTCTTGTCTCGTGGTCATCCAGAAAGCAGTTGGTTACTGCTACCTCTACAGTCGAAGCGGAATATATAGCATCGGCTAATGCTACTCGTGAGGCCATCTGGCTACGAAATCTGTTGCGAGATTTAGACTTCGAGCAAGTTGAGGCAACAATTATTCATACCGACAATACTGGGAGTATAGCTCTATCAAAAAATCCCGTTGGTCACTCACGAGCTAAACATATCGACATTCGCTTTCACTTTATCCGCGAACATATTGCTCGAAAGAACATAAAACTTCAATACATCTCGACTCGCGACATGATAGCGGATGTTCTCACAAAGGCTTTACCAAGGGAAACGTTCGAAAAACATCGTAAAAGACTTGGTGTATTATTGCCTCCGCTGCCGTCAAGTGGGAGTGACGAGGAAAATGACTAGCAGCTTTGGCAGTACTATTGCGTATAACGTCACGCAATAGTGTAATACTATCGTATGTTTTACTATTATCTCAGTTTTTTTTCAAATTCTTTTATATTGATTACTTATCGTCATTCAAAATGCTCTCCACAGAGCTCCAAATGTCTCATCAATTCGTGTAGTTAAAAGACCCCTGTTTCCTGGAGTCGAAACCATCTTCGTTTCTTGACTCCAGGTGACGTTTACATTATATTTGATTTATTACTTATACTAACATACAAAACCATCTT
This sequence comes from Macrolepiota albuminosa, assembly GCA_027475525.1. Taxonomy (NCBI): domain Eukaryota; kingdom Fungi; phylum Basidiomycota; class Agaricomycetes; order Agaricales; family Agaricaceae; genus Macrolepiota; species Macrolepiota albuminosa. The sequence continues at coordinate 107,388 of JAMWFC010000133.1, forward strand.
CGTTTCTTGACTCCAGGTTGAACTTGTACTATATTATCAAATATACGTTATTGCGATATGCTGCGACAAAGTGCCAACAACTCGATTTCTTACTGGTGCTGGTGCGATCAGGACTTTCACTTCTGGAAGATTCCCTATGCTAAGCGACCGTAGGAAAAGCACAGGAGTAAGAGCATGGACCAGCTGAGGAAGATATGAACAGCCTCGAACCACTGTCGATACAAACGTCCGTGCTCCTCATCTGATGTGTCAGGAACTTCTTCGCCTACACTGCACATTGATGCTTTCTCCTGGAGGGGTCGAACTTACTGTGGAAGGGGCACCGACTCCTTTTTGCTGACTGTTGTGATTTGACAAATTGTTTCACCCAAAGCTGGAATGTGCGGTAAATACTAATGATCCTCTCTCTCACTCAGGATGCTGTCACCATCGTGGCTCACGATTGGTCGACGTGCCATGGTTCGTAAGTCGATTAGCTTCCGACTTGAATTTTGAGGGAAAAGGGGAAGGCCGCGTAAAATTCATCTGGGGAACTGAGGAGCTTCATGAACGCTGCAAAAAGTCAAGAGGGAAGCTCAGGATCCGAAAGTAGACGAGATATTATCTACTATGCTGTGAGAATTGAAGGCGGCTCCTCAGGCCGGTGGCTGGTGGACCTTAGTTCGACAGTCCAGTATCATTAATGTGATTAATGAAACCATAATGCTAAGAGATAGCTCGTATGCGTAGACCGGAATTTCTACTATGGCTACTTTTTCCAAGCAAAAATGGGGCTTCAGAACACACAGGGTTCTCCGCTTTCCATTCCAGTCAAGCAAGATTGACTTGTTGCTTTCAATGCTGGAGGCCGCATACATCGACTTTCGCCTATAATAGCAATTGTCATCCGTGGTGCCAACTGCAAACAGGACTCGTCGCATTGAAAAGTGAAGCGCCGTCTGCTGAGATAGGCTAGGATTGTTCACACCAGCACACAGTGCCATGTCCATTGTGTTTATTTAAAGGCATTGATGACTTTGAACAGAGTATTTTCCTGTTTCCGCCTTCTGTGGAATTGAGGGTCAGAACAAAACAGACAGGGACTCAAGAGTACTACCCAGGTAGACTTTGAACACTCGTGAGGATCCGAAAGAGGTATCATTCATACGTGCTTGTGGAAAACCCATCGAAGTTGACTCTGGGGTATCTGTGTTGTTTCCAAGTTGGGCAATCTGTTCCGAGGTCAGTATTCATCCAAATTGCAATTCAAATTCGAAGTCCATAAGTACACTTTCAAAGACTTACCCAAAGCCGCATCAGAAATTACAGTATAATACGCGTATACCTACGAACACTTCATCATATGTAATATGTAAGTACATGCATATATCCTCTATGGTCCTCGAAAAAGTCTCGGATATTCCATCCAGATCCATAGTCCTCAATATCCTGTTATTTTTCTTTGTATTTTGGATATAAACTTCACATTGGCGGCTATGTGTGTTATTTTGGCTGTTGTTCATCTACGCATAGGTGCTGGCCAGACTGGCCAGAATATTGAATATTGTCAGACGGAAGGAGGATGAAGTGATCACTAAAGTGACTGAGAACGGAAAAACGCTAATGGATCATTCAATAAAGTCAGAACGTTCTCAACACGGCCGGTGCAGAGTTCCATGCGAGGCCGTGAGTGTAAGTAATTGTGAACATAACACATAAAAGTATCCAATCACGTGGTGCAGTGCAAAATATCTTTGACGAAAAACGGAGCCTGTTCTAGCTGCGCTTTCACCACCAATCCGCCACTCCTTCATTTCGACACGACTCCAATGCAATTCAAACTCTTAACTTCTGGTAATCCGGCAGAGGACATCAACATCAAGCGAATAACTTGTTTACAGCCTGCTTGCTGATCTTGAAAGCGCATCTCGATACTCTCAGCTCTGCCCTTCTCGGCAGCAAAACGTGAGATACAGCTCTTTCTTGAATGTTCTTCAACATTGTGAAAGGGAATGTAGCTACCGGTAGACACTTAAGCCTTCCATTTTTTCGAAGCAGGACAAGACCCCACCAGACACAACCGAAGGTCTGTCTCCAGATGTTTGAGGTCATCGACATTCCTTGAATCGGCAGAAGGACTACTTGAGAATACTTGACTGCTAAACCTAGGCGATCAAAATACGCATTGAGGTCCTTGTGGAGCCTACTAAATGCGAGCATACCCCGGAGCTAACCGTGTCTCTTCGTATAAAAAACAGGATGTCTAGCGCCAAATTTTACTCAACTCGACAAACACTCACCTCGTCATGTTTCCCAAAGCCATCCTGACTGCGCTTTCTTTCCTCGCTGTTGTCTCTGCTCAGCAGGTCGGCACCAATACCGCTGAAACCCACCCCAAACTTCCCTGGCAGAAATGTACCAAGTCCGGTGGTTGTGTGACCCAATCCAACGGCGCCGTCGTAATCGACTCCAACTGGCGCTGGACACACACCACCACTGGGTACACTAATTGCTACACTGGCAACGAATGGGACGCTTCTCTTTGCCCTGACGGTCAAACTTGCGCCGAAAACTGCGCTCTAGACGGTGCCGACTACCCTGGCACCTATGGCATTACAACCAGCGGCAACGCTCTTACTCTCAAATATGTTACCACCGCCTCTCAGAAGAACGTCGGCTCTCGGCTCTATCTCCTCAATAGCGAAACCGAGTACGAGATGTTCATGCTCATGAACCAGGAGTTTACTTTCGACGTTGATGTTTCCGAACTCCCTTGTGGCCTGAATGGCGCCCTCTACTTCACTGAGATGGATGCCGATGGTGGTATGGCCAAGCATCCTACCAACAAAGCTGGCGCCAAGTACGGAACTGGCTACTGCGACGCGCAGTGCCCTCGCGATATGAAGTTCATCGACGGAATGGTAAGTTAACTATTGTCAGACATCTAAAGAATATCAATATTAAATTCTCGATTTTTCTAGGCAAACTCTGAGGGATGGACCCCTTCCCCCAACGACGAAACCTCTGGAACCGGAAACTACGGTGCCTGCTGTAACGAGATGGACATCTGGGAGGCCAATAGCATGGCTTCCGCTTATACCGCCCATCCTTGCACTACTGACGGCCTCGAGCTTTGCGAAGGCACTGCGTGCGGTACCAGTGACCGCTATGCAACGAGCTGTGACCCCGATGGCTGTGACTTTAACTCTTTCCGTATGGGCGACAAGTCCTTCCTAGGTCCTGACATGACAGTTGATACCACCAAGAAAATCACCGTCGTCACACAGTTCATCTCCTCTGATAACAGTACCAGTGGAGATCTCGCTGAGATCCGCCGAATCTACGTCCAGGACGGCGTCGTGATCCAGAACTCCAAGGTTAACATTGCCGGCATGACAGCTGCAGACTCTATCACTGAAGATTTCTGCGATGAGCAAAAGTCCGTTTTCGGTGACCCCACTCAATTCCAGGCTAAAGGCGGTTTGGCTCGAATGGGCAAGGCCATCAAGAATGGAATGGTCCTTGTTCTCTCCATCTGGGACGACCACACCGCCAACATGCTCTGGCTCGACTCCGATTACCCCACGGATGTTGATCCCTCCACCCCCGGTGTCTCCCGTGGGGGTTGCCCCACCACTTCTGGCGTACCATCTGAGGTCGAGATTGAACACCCTGATGCCTCGGTCACATTCTCTAACATCCGCGTCGGTGACATCGGCTCCACCTATTGATGTGGTTGCTGGTGAGTTTTTCTTCATCTTTCAGGACTACTACGCTGACGCAAAGTTCAAGCGCACTGAATTCTGCAGCAGCACGTACAAATAAACATCTAGCTTCGGCGAACTCGAAACCTTCTTAGTCCAAGTGTTGTACATAGTCAATCGAATTTTTATTGCTATCTCTAAAGCAAGTCCACTCAATGCACAACTTGTTCTGACACTGCTTTCAATGCTAGTATGACATGCATCTATCAACTTCTCAAGATCACCTTGAAGGCACATAGTTTAAACTGGACAAATATCATTATATGCACCAATTAGCTACTCATCGATTTTGGATCAAACCAAGCTTGGTTCCTGTCTCTCTCTTAGTATCATGAGCAGAAGTATGTCCTGAACTGAGTTTCGTACTTTCATGCACGGCGGTATATGAATTACAAACGGACTGTTCGCGATACTACATATACTACGATAATTAATAACAGAGAATTTACGACATGGTCCAAACTACAGAACGTCACTCCTCAACGCACATCTCACCATCCGATGCCCCCGTTTGACGAAGAACTATTCTGTGAGCTAACATGAACAGGGACGTTTGCCAGGACTCTGATAAACTCGCGCACCGTATTGTCCTGGCGTTTTATCTCTGAATATATGAGGATCATGATCAAGAATATCTCATCGGCTTCGAGTGCGGTCTTGGTCAAATGTAACGCAGGCGGATCTAGTTTGCCGAACAGATGAGGACGGCCTGGGACGAGGAATCGAGCGGCGATTGACATATTGTCGTTCAGAGTAGCCTACACAATTCAAGATAAAGATATTGTGGAGGCTCTCAAGGGATCTTTTTACCTTCCAACCTTCGTCGTCATCATATCTAAGTTCATACTCCTTTCTTTCGGCCATCCATCTCCAATGTCGAGTTCTAGGTGTAAAGTAACTCAGTGCGGGAAGTAAGGAAAAAACGAAACGGAGAACAGATGATCTAAATATTCCAAAAAGACGTTCTGTTCTGGAACCGTTACGTACTTCTTGAAGAAACCTCCTTGCGTACGTCTGACTTCCGACAAGGTCTTTCTCTGGCCTAAGATATCGAACGACTTGTCTTTCCAAAAGAGGGATGCAACATGCGAAGTTCTCCCGGGGGGCGGGTTCTCGTCAGTCAAGACGGTCACTTTCCGACCGCGCAGGCCGAACGTCGTCTTGAGTGTGTACAACGCCGACTTATCGCGCGTGCTGCGTATGCAGGCGTTGAGGATGTTGCCTTTGTTGTCGAAATAGGTCTCCATTGAGGAAGAGAGAGAAGTAAAAGGACCGAAGATGGGCAAGCGGGACACGTCACAGATAGGGGCAGCGAGAAGCTTCTTGAACGTTCAACAAGGCTACTCAGTTGCCAAAAGAAGCTCTACACGCGATTTTGGGGTTTAAAGAGGCCCTTGACAAATTCGGAAAGTTCGTAAAGTACGTTTGGGAGGGGAATGTGACGAGGTCATGAGTGTTTAAAGTGTAGAATTGCCTTCAAAATACCCGACACGTGAGCGGCGTTTTATGGCCTCCACAAACGACATTTTGATTCTAGCTTTGATGCGTGATGAAAAATCCAGAGTCGAGGTAATGCAATCGTGATGAAAGACTAGTACTCTGGATGAAAGACTGTACATATCGATGGTACAAATAACCACCCGAAATTTCCCTCCACTTTACGCCTCGCGCGCGTGCCTGTGGCGTCACGTCATATTCATCCAGTAGCGTTCTGAACGGAAGGAATTAAGGTTGTACACGTCTTGATACATATGTCGTAAAGGCACATGTTTATCACGATGATGTAAATAGAACGACCGATTTGACACCGAAGTACTCTATTCCACAGTCAGTACCGTGGTCTGTGTTGATGGCCGTCAGGCCGTCTGGAGAACCTAATCTTCGAAAGGATCTATATGCCGTTTCTTTTGTATATCACACCTTGGGCCTCGGAGGCTGTAGGATAGAGTTCTACCTGAGTTTTCTAGATCTCGGCCAGGTAACAATTAAGTTACAGGGCGGCAGCGACGGCACCATCTAGTTGTTGTTTCGAAAGGAAGGAACGAAAGACAGGGTGCTAGTGTGGTCATCAGGATCAATTCAGGAAGTGGATAAAGGAATGATACGACATACATTATCCCCGCGTTTACAACTTACATTGTGTTCCAATCAATCGCGTCATGTCATTTTGGATCATTTCGTAGATCATTCGTTATGCACAGATCGGTACAACTGGGATGGCATAAGTTCCCTTGCATCCAATGGCCTAACCATATTTGAAACTTACTCCAAAAGATACAACGGAAAGACATTGTTAACCAATATTGTAGGACGTTCCGAGAGATACTGTCAGCAATCAGTTGTACAATGGTTGGATGATACTTGTCGAGCAGCATTAGACGAGGACCTGAGGGTATGCAGATATGAACGACTCATAGAAGCCAGAAGCCAGGATATAGACAAGAAAACGCAATCAAGTACACGTGATCATGTTTGCTCCCATACAATTTCCAATTAACCATTGGTAGTTTCGCTCGAGATTCTCACAAACCATCGTTCCTCTAGCGTCATGGTAATAATAAAAGACAAACTCTAGGGCCATTCCTCTCCTGTTTTCTCTTTTTTGGCTGTCTTGTCTTGGTGGATTCTCTTGCGCTGCTGCAGAAAATTTGAGATCCATTCGACAGTCCAGCCTACTTGTAGACAACCCCTCCTACGGGTGGGTCTATAATTAATCGATGATTCAGCGACACTGGACTACCTCGGATCGGAGATCGGCAGATTCTCTTCTTACACGTTAAAGATGCCAGCAGGAGATTCCCAACTTTACCTTATTCCCATTGACAAGCTCAAGCATGCGTTCACGACCAGTGACTATTATAAACACCACCCGTCTGTCCAGCATGTCCCTTTCGATGATGACGCGCTGGGCGTGCACAAGCTTTCGTCTCGCACTACGCATAAACTCGTCACCCCGCCTTCTTCACTTCAGCAGTCTCCTCATGGACATGACGCGCCTCAAACAGCCTGGGAGGCGTTCTACCCTAAAGGGAGTATCAATCCCGCCTCTGAGTTACCTGGCGGCTTTGGATTCCACGTGAGCGGGCCCAAGGAATTTGCAGAAGAGCTTGCGCGTGGAGCCACCGAGGTCGTCTTTAGCTATCGAATGATGTTGCAGCCCGATTGGGAGTGGGTAAAAGGCGGAAAGTTGCCTGGGGTCTGTAAGTTGTTCCACGAACACGCTAATGAACCCTCGCTGAATACGCTTTTTGCAGTCGGTGGTGTCGGTGACCTTTCGTATGGTTGTACGGGAGGTCGGCAGGAAAACCGATGCCAGTGTTTCAACCTTAGGCCCATGTGGAGGTATGAGCGTAGTCAGATACATCCCAGAAGTCATTGACGCGTCAGTATTTAGAGCAAAGTCGGTTGGGGAGCTGTATGCATATCTGCCTTTGACCGATACCAATTCCTCAGTTCTAATCAACGTGCCTCCGGAGTCCAAAGAAAACAACGACTACGGATTCTCTGTTGGGAGAGGGTCTTTTCATTTCGACATCGCTGTTGGAAGTTGGGTTAGCATCGCTTTCCGAGTCAAGCTTAATACATACAAGCATCACGACGGTACTGCATTTTCCTTATCCAAAGGCAGAAATTTAATCAAGGGTTACAGGCGAGATACAACTTTGGGTCGACGGCAAGTCGGCTATGGATATCAAGGGTCTCACGATATGTGATGCAGAGAATGCAAGGATCAAGGGCATGCATTTCCAAACATTTTTTGGCGGTAGGTTCAGCTTTGTTACTAGTGGTATTACCATTCATACGTATTTTACAAGGGCATGACCAGAGCTGGGCGTCACCAAAGGACCAAAAAGCTTGGTTTGCGGATATATCGGGTGCTATACTGGAGTAGCAGGCAGTGAAAATCAGTAATACAAGGTATGAAATGTATGTAGGAGGCTTACACTTCAGCGATTACAATATAATCATTGAGGTGTGACGCGACGAAACCAAAAGAAACGTCAAGCGATTCATGGAGGGAGTCCTCAGCATCGAAGAAACAGATCAAACCCTTCTTCTTAAGGTGGTTTCCATGTCTGACAACCAAACCTCAAAACGTGCGAGGATGTTCTTTTCAACTCGTGTAAGAAATCATGTGACTCATTCTGTGGTACTGTTCAAGGAATGCTAGGTGCCAAAGCTTAGAACTTAGACAAACATTTTTGTGCTGGCCATTTCACATCAATATGCGAATCAGGTTCCCATACTATGAAGACACAGGAAATCTCACAAAGGCTTTTCAGTAATAATCTGTCATTAACGAAAGGTCCAGAAGAAATAGACGTATGTAAGCATACTTGGAGTTATAAGGCGCAAGACAACTAGAACTACTGTAGGAAATTTAATTAAATACTCCTATGCTGTTGAAGCATTGAAGTGGAGTGAATGAATTAATTAAATAGATGTAATAGAGAATCAAAAGAATAGAAAGTGAAACATACACATGGCGAAACATATGGATCAGGTTTGGAATATGAGGTCAGTCGACGTCGTTTTCTTTGACATACACCCTTTCTGGTTTCGTTCTCGTTTGGTGTCTCCGGAACCTTGTGGAGTAACTCCGTCTACACAACATTTACCCCGAGTGGCTTGGCTACATCTACACCGGTACTGTGCTGTGCTGTAATACTTGTTATAGCGATATTTATCTCAGTTGGGCGCTAGTTTTCAAGTAAAAGATAAACAATTCTTCTATATTGTTCTACTTCACTTACCGTTTGCTGCATGTTTGAATCAAACTTGAGACCGCTTGTTGCGCTGATATCACGCAAACTCGCTCGAGCGTTAAGTCTAGTATTGCAGCATTAGAATGGATGATAACAAATAATCTCGGAAAAAATACGTACGACGCCATGAGAGAGATGGAATATACTTTTCAAGTCGTCAGATCTTAGGAGCAGGGCATTGCAAAAGACTTTCATACGTCGAGAAGCAATGAAGAAGACTGCTACCCAAGCAAAGCTATTTTGCACCATAAACTGACAAGAGTCATCAGAACTATTGGTAGTGGAAGCTTGTTGTGCAATCCCTCACCAAGATCAGCTCAATCGTTGCTGCAAGACTACAGTGAGTATCAGAAGAGATGTTGTCCGTCTTGAGATAATGTTCCTCATGGGCTAACCTTGTTATCAATCCTGTCTCTTCACGTTTGTAGCAATGTCACACATCAGATCTTTCTAAATCTATCAATGCTTCTGTTCACGTACGGATAGTCCATGCAAGGAGCTTATAAACCATTACTCTGGTCCTAAGTATTTTATCTCAGCGGTTAAAGCACAAGGGATATCCTGATATAAAATAGACCCACCTTGCCAGACCCGTGTTTCGATGAGGCCACAAATAATAAGCCAATGTCACGGTTACCAGCACGTCGTTGACTTCACACACTACTAATGGTGTGATTACCGCCCACCGCCACCTTGCCTCAACAACCACAATATTCGGTATCTGATGCCAAAGAACTCCTGCAGCGAAGGCACAGATGGAACGTAGTAGACAAAAAAACCACAAGAAACATGGAAACAGCCATTGTGAAGACAAGACCCGGATGCGATGAACAAAGAATGCCTGTCGATAGAGATATAAGTAATGAGACCTCAAATTGTGAACAGCTGTTACTTCGACACCGCCACAAATAATCCCAGTCATGAATATAGATATATCCTCCGATAGTGTCAGGATATTGAGTGTACCTGGATCTCCGTAGCTTTCGACTGAATACTGTGGCACCGAAATCAAATAGATATGGGATACAGAGCAGCGCTTGAACTCACGTAGTAAAGCATATGGCTAATAACAATAGCATGCACACATTCCGCGGCCCTATTCAAGGAACACTGAGCCGCCAAGCTTGAAACTTGATGCAAACATTTTTGTGCTGACCATGTTACACCAACCTGTTAATTGCGTGCATTAGGTTACCATACTTTGAAGACACAGGGAATCTCACAAAGGCTTTCAGGAATATTCTGTCATCGGAAAACTTTCTACGGTATGATTGAACCACCAATTCGAATACAGAGAAACGTCAAAGACTCACCTATAGTATGTGTAAGTTTGAACAGTTAAGATTCCAAACAGGAATATAGAGATTAGGACTCCAATCTCTAGGAGGCCAAGTTTCTGGACGACGGTGGACATCCCTAGGTTGAGTTGTTCAGTTGTTCCGTACCACATAACTTTATAGAAAGATATTGATGTCAAGTGTTTGCAATCCTGGTTCTTTTTTATCATCAATCACCGATTTCTCCCTGATATGTGTCACTGTGAAATTAGAGTCCATTTAGGACCTTGCTTTGTATGTACGTGCAATCCAGATATTGATACCACTGAACCATTTTGCCGCTATTGGGCTGCTATTCAATTCATTTTTTGTCAGGATTCTCTCATCTGCCGGCGTATAAGCAACTAAAAATTTGTACACAAGGGAAACCTGATATATTTCGAGAAAAAAATTCATAAGGCTATGTCGAAAATTTCCCTCGTGCATGATCAGATAAGAGATCATCTTCAGCATGTTGACACATGTTCTAAAGTAGCCCACGCGATCCTGCTACATCAGGGCGTGAGTCCCCATGAAACATCTGTCTTATTTGATACGATCAAGTGAGAGGTTGACCTACTATCAAAATATGATGACATTTCTTGAGAGCACATGGAGTAGTTGTTGGGACATCACGAATGTGAAGATGTGAAGTGACAGTGTGAAAGAGTACCACGAACCATTGTCAGGGATACAGTGGCCGTCTGCTTTGTCCGATAGAACACATATATCAAGGACTCAATAGCTAGAGTACCCTCAGTTCCGTTTACACGCTACTGAGGGTACGTTACACAATTTACTACAACATAAACTCACACTAATGATACTCGTACCTAGATTGATTACTTACTACGTGTTATTCTGGGTACACAAGTATAGTTTCGTTTACACGCTACTGAGGATTGATTACTTACTACGTGTTATTCTAGGTCCGGACGACGGTTCGACCTCATACTTAGTGTCACAGTTCTAACAGGTTATGGGCCTTATCTGAAGTGGACTACTCGACACAGTACTGCCACTTGTTAGAACTCTTTGTCTCTGTCTCTTTGCGTCCGAACGCCGATTGCGCCGGACTACGTCACTCGGAGCTGCCTCCGTTTTCAGTATATCCCCTTGTCAAAGACGCCGGGTGATCTGTTGCCAGCCTTGTCTTGGCCTCCATCTCGGAAAATAAATCTCTTATTGTTCTTGTTTCTCGGCAAAACAGAGACTTGTTCCTGCTACTGAGCTGAAGTCTGCGTATGCCCGAGACCCCTAAGATGTCGTCCACAGATAGCTCCACAGCCTCCATCCCAGCTATATCTGTTCGAGGAGCAGACTGGAAAGCCGACAAATTCAATCGGAATTCCCCCACCTCCAACTTCACAAGATGGACCCAAGCCCTGAAAATTCATCTCGCTCTTCTCGGCTTAAAGCCTTATGTCTTCTCCCCGCTCATCCCAGTACCGAGCGCTGATAAAAACCCTGTGGCATACCAGAACTGGTGCGCGAACGACGACCTGGCACGTGCAATTATATTGACAGCCATCGATGAGTCCGAGTACGAAGGCCTTGATGAGGACAAGACAGCTGCGAACCTATATACTCAGATCAAATCTTGTGCAGAGGGAGAGGGACCGGTATGCATGGTAGCCCTTATCCAAGAAGTACTGCGTATCCAGTGCTCGCCAGAGGAACCATTGACGGCCACGGCGAAACGAATCTGTGATATTATCAGCCGTATATTTGCGATAAAAGCATTAGACGAGGACCTCTTCAAATGTGTTGTTCTCCTCAACAGTCTCAATAACCCGCTATATGCTGCAGTCCAGACACAAGTCTCACAAGGACTAGCTGACTCCACCACCTCGAATCCCTACAAATCTGAGAACATTTGGAAACTGCTGGAGACAGTCCAAAATCTCACCAATCTGAAGACCTCCAACCCTGTCTCGCCCCCAGATGCTGCCCTTGCCACATCGACTCGAGGCCGATATCGCTCAAACAAACTGAACCTCCCAGGCCATGACCATGCTGCTGGCATAAAATGCTGCACGACATGCGCCACGCATGGACGCCCATGCGGTGGCCACGAAGCCCCTTACTGTGCACATCCTGGAGGAGCGATGGAAAAGAATGGTTTCCAAGCTGCCCGCAATGCTGCGCATGCCGCTGGCCAGAAGAACAGGACTCAAGGGACAAAGGTCTACACTCAGCTCACAGGGCCAAAAGGAAAAGTATACCTTGTGAAAGCGACAGAGCTAGGCAAGCTTCAGACACTCAGCACTAAGACTCCACCCACTGCCTTTGCTGGGCTAGCCACTGACGAGGTTCCCATGGCTACCATCGACGATGTAGAATGGGAAGGTTGGATGGCGGTTGCTGAGGAGGAGACGACGACCATAGATTGGTCAAAATTCTCTATAGCAACCAACAACGAAGCAGCATTCACAGCCTTTGTCAACCAACCCTTCTTCGTGGACTCAGGAGCCACCGTGCATATATCTCCGCATCAATTCGACTTTCTGACACTTCAGCCCATCAGTCCCAGAGCCATCAAAGGTGTAGGCGGCTCCACGATATCTGCCTGCGGTGTCAGACACATCAAACTTCGCACAGCAGAAGGAGCTCACTTGTCCCTCAAAAATGCACTTTATGTCCCCAACTCCACTGTTCAATTAATCTCTGTAAGCCGAATTGCATCCAGCAATGACACCTACTCCCAGTTCGATAACAACAAGGTCCGCATTATAAGCCGCACTACCGACTCTGTAATTGCACGAGGCCCCCTGCTAAAAGGAAAGGGACTATACACCATCAACTTGTCAGATTTCCCTATGGCACATGCATACATAACACACCAAGGAGTGGACGCAGAAACTTGGCACAGATGCCTTGGGCATGCCAATTATAAAGCAATCATGCATCTCATCCATGACCACAAGCCTAAAGGTGCGCCCTCTCTCCACTCTTCCCCACCACCGAAGTGTAACAGTTGCATCCTGGGCAAGCAGACCAGGATGCCAGTTCTGAAGGTGCGGGAAGAGAGACATAGAGGGATGTGGAAGCTTGAGATTGTGTGGGCAGATCTAATGGGACCGGTTAATGTGCGATCTCGATCTGGGAATCACTACATACTAGACATTGTGGACGATTTTAACAATATGGCATGGTCTATTCCCCTTAAAACTAAGGACAAAGCTCTTGCGACACTGAAAGCATGGGAACTATTTCGTGAAAGTGAAACTGGACTACGAGTGGGCAAATACCGCACCAGTTTCGACAGTGAGCTCCACAATGAAGAAATGACAAAATGGCTAGATTCCAGAGGAATAAAATCTGAACACAGTGCCCCATACACCTCAGCCCACATTGGACATGTGGAACGTATGCATTGCACATTGATGAGAAAGGCAAGAACTTTGAGAATTAATTCAGATTGCCCAGAATTCCTTTGGGACGAATTTTATCTTACCACCACTCATTTGCACTCCAAGACACCAACAAAGTCATTGAATGGTAAAACCCTGCATGAGTTATGGTTCGGATGCAAACCAGACTACTCATACATGCGTGAGATTGGATGCTGTGCTTTTGTGTATGTTCAGGCTCACAATCCAAAGCTAAGACCAAGGTCCATAGAATGCACTCTGATTGGCTATGGACAAAACTCAAAAACGTACCGCTGCTGGGATAAAGTAAACAAGAAGGTATATCAGTCATATCACGTTAAGTTCATTGAAAGGCACAAAACCCGAAACGGCAACAGCCAGCTCAGCCTGACACCACCAATACCTTCTCTTCATGATCTGGATCAGTCGGCCTCACTTACGCCACTGGACCATGACAATGACCTTGGATGCGAACTCGAGATCACTGTATCAATACCACCGCCCCCTCAGCCAGACCAGCATGAACCAGGACAACAAAATAAAGAAAACAACGCACCCACAGACACTTTACCATGCAGATCGACTTGAGTTAGATACCCGACAGAAAAGGCTATGCAGGAAGGGGATCACCACCAGACGAGACTAGAAAGAGTACTGGAAGAAGTAAGGGAAGGAGAAGCACAACTAAAGGAAGGAGAGGCAAGCACAAACAGCCACAAATGACGTACAAGCGCCCAAACAAGCGCCCATGCCCACAGATGACAACATTGATCACGATCGAATACTTGCTGCAATCTCTCAACCTGGCGACTTTGAACCCCTATCTCTTGATTCTGACAATGAACCAAACTCGTGGAAGGAAGCACAGGCCAGTTCTGACTCTGAAAAATGGAAGAAGGCATATCAAGAGGAGATAGATGCATTAAGAGAGATGAAAGTTTATCGCCTGGTACCTCGTTCCTCAGTTTCCACAGGACAGAAAGTACGGAGAGGACGCCCTATATTCAAAATCAAGCATAACAAACATGGAAAACCTGTCAGATACAAGGTACGCCTGGTATTTAAAGGCTACGAGCAAATCTATGGTAGGGATTACAGCAAAACCACATCACCAACAGTGCGTATGGAATTGAGGCGTATTCTCCGACACATTGCAGCAATGGAGGGATGGGATGCAGCACAGATTGATGTGAAGACAGCATTCCTCTATGGAATACTCCCAGAGGACAAAATACAGTACATGGAACAGCCAGAAGGCTTCGAGGAACCAGGAAAGGAGGACTGGATGTGTGAAATCATGCGAGGGTTGTATGGAATGAAACAGGCAGGAAGAATATAGAATCAAACACTCAACGGATGGATGATCTCCTGGGGATTCACTTGCTTAGCTTGTGAGTCATGTATTTATTTCAGGAAGACGACTTCAGGCACAATCATCACCGCTGTACATGTGGACGACTTTCTCTCTATAGTGAGCTCAAAGGAGGAAAATGAACACTTCAAAACCCAGATGCATGAGGCCTGGACTATATCCGACCTCAGAACACCACGCTACATTGTAGGAATATCCGTCCAGTGGGACAAACCCCAGCACACAGTCACACTCTTACAAACAGCATTCATTGACCGTGTTGTCCAACAGTTCAGCCAAAAGGATGCCCGCCCATTGTCGCTCCCCATGGAACCCGGGTCTAAGCTCAGACAACCAAAGCATGAGACACAGACGCAGGAGGAGAAAGACAACATTGCCAAGCTACCATATAGATCCCTGGTAGGGTGTGTAAGGGCGACCTCTAGAGGCTGTGGCTCAGTCACACAGCTGGCAGAGGGAGATCCAAAGTGTATTAGAATATATACTGACAATATCAAGGTAGCTACTCACCTGGCAGAGGGAGATCCAAAGAGAACAAGTCTAGGGATTCCCTATGCCAGGTTGGACACTTCTGGGGCCTCTGAAGCATGGGAAACAACTGTACAGTACAACAAAACCTTAAAAACTCGAAAATTGCCTACACAAACACTTGTACAAATAAGGGGCAAACTCTGGCAAACTCTGGCTTATATAAGCGGTCTGGAAGCAGTGCTGAGTGGGCCCACACTTGTCTGAATGGTGGCTAAAGAACCAGAGCATCTCAAGGGCTGAGAGTAGTACTAACAGATAGTGTTGAAAGAATAGAAACAGTGAAATGAAATAATGTCAGAAGAAATAAGAGAATGAATGGAAGGAGAGTGAAGAGATAAGGAGTGAGAAAAGGAAGAAATGAGGAGTCCCCTGACATCACCCCCCCTCTAGAGCACGGCGTCTCGACGTGCTGGATAGAAGTAGTTCTGGATGGCCTGGTCTACCTTGGAAAGAGAATAGAGGCCTCTGATTGCCCAGGGAGCATTGGGATGCTGTTGATAGAATTCCTGGACTAAGGCAGGGGCATGGACATTCTCTTGTGGCTCCCAGGAGATGTCCTCGATTCTGTAGCCCTTCCACTTGACCTTGAACTGAAGCTTATTCCTAAAGAGTCGGCTGTCTAGAATCCGTTCTACTTCGTACTCTTCTTGGTTGTTTACCAGAACTGGTGGTGGAGGTGGCTGTGGACGTTGACCTGGGATTGGATCCTCTGGGGCTGGAGAAAGCTTCACCACATTGAAGACTGGATGGAGTCGACTCATTCCACTAGGCAGCTTGAGTTGATAGGCAAGTGGGCCTACCTGCCATACTATAGGAAAGGGTCCTAGACGACGGTGAGAAAGCTTCTGAGAAGGTCGGGTGGTAGCAATGTCAGAGGCATCCAGGTAGACTCGATCTCCAGCCTTGTACTTGGGGGCTGGAGTTCGTCCACGATCGTAGTAGCGGGCCATGTCATCCTCTGCCTTAGCTAAAGCTGCCTTGGCTTCCTCCTGGGCTGCCTTCATCCGATCTATGAACGTGTTGACAGCTTCATTCTCTGAAGGTTGTCCACAAGGCTTGAATCCCATCCAAGGATGTCGACCAGTATCTAGAAGGAAAGGAGACATCTGGGTGGCAGCATGTACACGGTTGTTGTACTGGAACTCTGCCTCTGGTAATAGATCGTCCCAGTCATCCTGTCGTTCATTGCAGAAGAGCCGGAGATACTGTTCTAGCTCCTGGTTGACACGCTCAGTCTGGCCATCAGATTGGGGGTGGTAGGCTGTGGAAGTGTGGAGTTTGACATGGAGGAGGCAATACAGTTCTCTAGTAAACTCTGCCACAAACTGAGGTCCACGGTCCGAGACGTAAGCATCTGACAACCCATGGAGCTTCCAGACATGCTTTCGGTACAGATTGGCAGCGCCCATGGCTGAGCAAGTAGTGTGTGTTGGTATAAAATGAGCACGCTTGCCACAGAGATCCACTACCACCATGATTGCATCATATCCATGAGAATCAGGTAACTCAACAATGAAGTCTACCAAGGCCACACTCCAATGCTCAGCTGGGATAGGCAATGGATGAAGTTGTCCCATAGGAGGCTGATGACGAGGCTTCGTCCAAAGGCAAAGATCGCAGGTGGAGGTGTAAGAGCCAATATACCGTGACATTTGAGGCCACCAGTAATTCCGTGAGACCAGCTCCAGTGTCTTCCATCTGCCAGGATGTCCTGCAACTCAAGAGTCATGATGCTGCTCCACAATCCGCCTCCGGAGATCTGGCAGGTTGGGAACATAAATGCATCCCCAAAAGGTGAGAAGACCATTCTCCAGAGACCACTTGTCGGTGTGGACGGACTTCACTCCAGTTTTCTCTCGAGCATGCAAGGCCATGGCAGCCTTAGCTACCAGATCTTCTTGAGCACCCTCCCGGTTACCTCGTCAGATGTCTCGAAGGATGCTCACTTCTTCTCCCTGGCCAACCACACCTTCTAGAGCACGGATAGCAAATAGTTCTGGCTTTAGGAGTACAATATTGTCATTGTCACTAGCTCCTGAACCATGATCTGCTCGCCTAGAAAGCGCATCTGGCTTACCCATGCTC
>JAMWFC010000133.1:124674-141765 GCA_027475525.1 Macrolepiota albuminosa
GTACAATATTGTCATTGTCACTAGCTCCTGAACCATGATCTGCTCGCCTAGAAAGCGCATCTGGCTTACCCATGCTCCATCCAGGTTTGTGATGCAGAGAGAAGTCGAAGTTGGCCAGATACAAGGACCATCAAGCCTGTTGGCGGTTAAGTTTCTTGGCCGTCCGAAAGTACTCTAAGTTCTTGTGATCAGTCCACACCTCGAATTTATGCCTGGCACCCTCAAGGAAATGTCGCCACTCCTCAAATGACCAAATGATAGCTAGCATCTCCTTGTCATGGATCTCATAATTTCGCTCCACAGCATTGAGACTCTTGGAGTAGAAAGCCACAGGATGCCACTTACCATCCTCCCTTGACTGTTGAGAGAGAACGGCTCCAGTAGCAAAATCTGAGCTATCAGCTTCGACATGGAAGGGAGAGTCATCGTCTGGGAATATAAGGACAGGCTTTGAAGTGACTGCCTGTTTGAGGGCGTCAAAGGCTGTCTGCTGTGCTGCATCCCAGTGCCAAGGAGTGTCCTTAGTGGTGAGATCGAAGAGGGGCCGGGCATGGTGTGAGAAATCCTGAATAAACCTCCGGTAGAAGTTGGCCTTCTTGTTCTTAGGCTCTGGCCACTCCGCTACACCAGCCACCTTGACTGGGTCCATCTCAGCCATTCCATGAGAGATGATCAGTCCAAGATATTCAACCTTAGTCTGCTCAAACTCGCACTTCTCTGGCTTAAGATAGAGCTGGTGCTGGCGAAGACGTTCCAGTACGATGCGCGTAATCCGACGATGCTCCTCTAGAGTCTTGGTATAGATGAGAATATCGTCAAGGTATACGCACACAACACCTTCCGCTATGAGGTCTCGGAAAATGTCGTTCATCATGGTCTGGAAGGTGGCAGGGCTATTAGTGAGGCCAAAGAACATTACCAGAGGTTCAAAGAGTCCACGATTTGTTCGGAATGCTCCCTTCCACTCATGCTATTAGTGAGGCCAAAGAACATTACCAGAGGTTCAAAGAGTCCACGATTTGTTCGGAATGCTCCCTTCCACTCATTTTCTTCTTTGATGCGCACATTGTTGTAGCCCCAGCGGACATCCAACTTGGTAAAGTAGCGTGCACCTCAGAGGTTGTTGACAAGCTCTGAAATGAGTGGTAAGGGGTAGCAATTCTTCACAGTCATCGCATTCAAGACTCGATAGTCCTGAACCAGATGTAGAGATCCATCCTTCTTCTTAATGAAGAAGACTGGAGAGGCCATCGGAGACTTTGAGGGACGGATGCAACCAGAGTCTAAATTCTCCTGCAAAAAGGCATCAAGCTCATCCTGTTCTCTGGGAGAGAGTGGGTAGACCTTGCAGCTAGAGGGCTCAGCATTGGGTGTAAGCTCAATTGCATGGTCCCACTGCTTACGCTCTGGCAGGGAGTCAAATGATGCCTTAGAGAAAACATCCTCAAAGTCTTGCAGGTGATGAGGAACTGCATCTCGGAACGACTTAGGAGCAGAGTTGGCAGCAAATGCCTGAGCTAGCTGCTGGGAGGTAGTTTGGCTAGCTCTAATCTCTGCTACAGTTGGTGGAGGTCGTAATGTAGTTGCATAAATCCTATCACCTGTCTCGATAGCCTCATCTGGAGACTCTGGGTCGGGAGCACACCCAAATTCACCCTCACGTCCATCTTCTGTCTGGGCTTCACTCACTACACCTCAAACGTCCTCATAGAGGGCCTCTCTATAAGGGAACACCAAGGGAGGAGGATCCAGTAGGTCAAGGTCTGCAAAGGGGAGGTGTCCAACTTGGCAAGCCCAGATAGCAGCACGCTCACGGACTGACTCTCTGCGCTCCTCTCTAACTTCCTTGGCACATGTGGAACACCGTCGAGGGCAGCAGCTCATGCTCACCTTACCCCTGGCCCAGTCAATCTCAGGATTGTGATCACACAGCCAGGAGAACCCAAGTATCATGTCCTGCTTTCCTAGGCTGGTAACTGCAAAGACTGCACACTCCAAATGAGTCTGATAACGAAGGACTAAATCCACCACTGAGCAGATGGATTCAGCTTCATTGAGCGTACCGTCAATGTTATAGACTGGAATAGGGTGAGAGAGGGGACAGGTAGTGAGCTGGTGTTGTTCCACATAATGGGTGTCTAGGAAGAGTCCAGTAGCGCCACTGTCCAAGAGAGCTATGACGCTTCGAGTCTGCTGAGTGTCAGTTGTCTCAATCTCCACATTCAGATGCAGAGAGTTGGGAGAGGGAGTAGAGGCAACAACATAGCGACGAGGAAGGCGTTGTTCCCAAGCTGGAACATGTGGTCGTTGGACAGGGGAAGGAGGAGAGGAGGTCTTAGCTGAGGCTTGGACCAAGGGGGTATTTTGTACGTCGGAGGGGGTGCTTACAGTTTCAGTCAGAGAATCAGGAACAGGGAGCGATACATTAGAAGACTCTACTGATTGACATGTAAACTGATTAGCACCAGGTGGCAGAGGCATACAACTCATCCGTCGCTTTATTGAAAACCCTCCCCTGCAGAACCAAAGGACACATCTGATGGTTCCGCTACAGCTTCTACAGGACCCAAGGACTCCTCCAAAGGTTCTGCTTCAGTCTGTACATCTGGGGAGGGGTTTCCTCAAATGTCTCGGGCAGCAAGGAGCTGGAGAAGGCTCCTCCTGCTCTAAAGCTGAGAGATAGCGCACCTCTAACCCCTGGGGACAATACCGAGCAAAGTGACCAGGCTTTCTACAGCGACGGCAGAGGAGAGGAAGGGAGGAATGTTGACAAGAGGCATCGACATCCATAGGTACTCCAAAAGGAAGAGGATGTGCTGCAGGTACCTGGGTAGAGCGCAAAATGGAAGGGAGGGCTGGATGGGATGACGAGCAGAAAACGATGCCTGTGAGGTGGAGTGAGGGGCAGTTCCACAGTGGAGCTCACGTCGTAACTCCATAAGCTGCCACTGATCACGTGCTACCTGATACCAGGTCTCAATACTTGTGTCATCAGGTCGTCCCTCAGCCATGCTGTTGATCCAGTCTATGAGAGAGGGAAGGAGGCCATCTCGGAAGGTGAGACAGAGCTGAAGACCATCCAGATAACAGGCCTGTTCAGCAAGAGCTCTGAAGGAGTCGATGTACTCATCTAGGGTCTGCTTCTCCTGCCCATATCAATGAGGATCTCGGAGAGTGAGGGCTGCCACCTTAGCAGGGTCCAAGGGGAATAACTCTGTCCAAAACTCCTTCTCAAACTGATCCCAACTTCCAAAACTCTCCACTCCTCCAGGGCGTCGAAAGACTCATAGCGCGTATGTCAAAGCTCGCCCAGACTTCATATAAGAAAGAACCCAAGCAATCTTGAGAGCATCAGAGGGGAAGGCCTCACCACTGAGCTGAATATAGGTGATGCAGGACTGCAGGAAACGCTCGCCTATCGCTCGGTCACCATTGAATGCGTCTGGGAGTGCTGGGCGAGGAAGATTGGCATGAACTGGAGGGGAGGCCCCAAAGCGAGGGACTGGGGGTGTGCCAGCCCTAACTGGAGGTGCCTGGAGAGGGGCAGGAGCGAGAGGGAGGCGCTCTAAGAGGGCCTGAAGGGAATGGGAGATGGTGTCTGTGGCCTGATGTAATCCAGCAAGTTCGGTGGTGTGGAGGGTGAGGGAAGCTTGAGTAGTCTGCACCTGAGTCTCCAGAGCAAGCAAGCGACCCCAGGCATCATCCTGAGGGGCAGAAGCGTCCAGGGGAGTGTCTGAGGGGGCTGGTTGGGTCATAGAAGCAGCAGAGGGGCAGGGAGTAATCCAGTGGGGGAGGGACCTAAAGGGGCAAGAGAGGGCTCAAGCAGGCTGAAGGGGGCTCCCAGACCGAAATTTAGAGACTTGTTCTGCTGTAAGGGCGACCTCTAGAGGCTGTGGCTCAGTCACACAGCTGGCAGAGGGAGATCCAAAGTGTATTAGAATATATACTGACAATATCAAGGTAGCTACTCACCTGGCAGAGAGAGATCCAAAGAGAACAAGTCTAGGGATTCCCTATGCCAGGTTGGACACTTCTGGGGCCTCTGAAGCATGGGAAACAACTGTACAGTACAACAAAACCTTAAAAACTCGAAAATTGCCTACACAAACACTTGTACAAATAAGGGGCAAACTCTGGCAAACTCTGGCTTATATAAGCGGTCTGGAAGCGGTGCTGAGTGGGCCCACACTTGTCTGAATGGTGCCTAAAGAACCAGAGCATCTCAAGAGCTGAGAGTAGTACTAACAGATAGTGTTGACAGGGTAGGGCATCACAACGGTACGTGTCATACGTTGTACGGGAGCCCGCTTTGTGCCATACCATACGTGTCCAGCGGAGTCCGCTACACTGGAGCAGAGCAGTCCCCACAGTGCCATAGAATACAGAGCTGCGGACGTGTCACAATGTGCTGTATGACACAGTCCAGTGGATCAATAAAAGGCGGGCACCCACATGTGCATGCAGGCCTGGCAGATGCCAGCGGACACTAGCGGATGTCAATGTGCGTCAGCGGCCACTGGCGGGCATCAGCACACAAGTGAAAACCTCCTCCATTGGCGGACTTCATGGCATGAATAAACCCTCCTCGAGGTTCCCCACTTCCCTCCCCTCTCCATTCCTCCCCACAATAACTCAAGGCTGCGCGTCTCCCCTTCCATCCTTTTCCCACCCCCAATGCCAGCGTACGTCCACAAAAGGGCCCTGAAAATCTAAGGCTGCGCGTCTCCCCTTCCATCCTTTTCCCACCCCCAATGCCAGCGTACGTCCACAAAAGGGCCCTGAAAATCTACGCAGGCCTATGCAAGCCACCAGCAGACATCTACACAGACGTACATCGACGGACTCAAACCTATGCAGGCCCTCCCAGGCCTGCGCAGGGCACCAGCGGACATCCACTGAGGCCTACACAGGTCCATGGAGTCTGGTTGGACCAAGGAAAAAAGTAACTTCGTCTTGCCCGCCGTATGCCTGTGGGGGGGAATCGAACCCCCAGCCTTGGGAAAGCCTCCAGCAATGGAACGCACATTTAACCATTGCACCACAGGTCTGTTACTAACGGATAGATTCAAAGGTCGGATAACACAATGAACGGATGCCCACCTACATTTCCGCAGGTTCCCGTATGGATTTTTTGAGGTGGAAGGGGGGTGGCATACCTCCCAAAAGAGTTTTTGTGGCCTGAAAGGGGCGTTGGCATCAGCAGCCATCAGCTGGCATCTGTCGGAGTTTGTCGGCAGCCGTTGTAACCTGCTGGCATCTGTCGGCATCCGTTGTGCATCTGTCAGCATCCGCCGGATATCCGCTAGTATCCGTCGGCATCCATGGGAATCCGTCAGCAACCTCCGGCATCATCCGGCATCGTCCGGCATCAGGGCGGGAGAGAAGGAAATGGGGTGCATGGGTGTCCGCCGCATGGGGTGGCGTCTCAGAGAGTGTGGGGGGTGGCGGAAGAGGGATGGGGGTGGGGGTGGGGAAAAAGAGGGGGAAGGGGGAAGGGGAGGAGCGTGGGTGTCCACTGGTACCCCAGCAGACGTAGCAGACGTTGGACATCAGGTCAGGGGGAGGAGGGAAGCGGGGTGCATGTGGTGGACGGGGGTGGCGTGTGAGGTAGTGTGGGGAGTGGAGAGGATGGCACTGGGGAGAAAGAGGGGGAAGGGCGGAAGAGGGTGCGTGAGTGTCCGCTGTCCGCTGGCATGCCAGCGGACATGGCACTGGGGAGAAAGAGGGGGAAGGGCGGAAGAGGGTGCGTGAATGTCCGCTGTCCGCTGGCATGCCAGCGGACAGTAGCGGACGGTAGCTGACGTCAGCATGTGAGCCAGCTGATGTCAGCGGTGCAACCAGTCCCAGTGGTTCAGTGGAATATTCGTTTATTGATATTCAATATTGTGTACAGCGGTGGGTTCTACTCCCCCTACTCCACCTTAATGTTCAGTGGAATATTCGTTTATTGATATTCAATATTGTGTACAGCGGTGGGTTCTACTCCCCCTACTCCACCTTAATGGAGTCTAATGGTGACAATGGAATATTGAGAGGTGGGTTGGACTCCTGCTAGTGACAAATATTTTAATAGGGCCTGTAAGCCCTAATAAAATATCCGTTCATCACTCGCTAGCATCATCAAGTTGATCCGTTAAAAACGCTAGAAATTACTGAAGCGGGTATGGGTTGGACGAAGTTGCGCATAGTCACGAGATCTGGAATGACCACATGCACAAAGACGACCAAGCCATGCCACTGCAGAAATCTCTGGAGTTTTAAACGGATCACATTAATGATGCTAGCGGACATCAGCAGCCTGCTGCTCTAATATGCACTAGCAGGAGTCGAACCCACCTCTTGTGCACAATATCAAATATCAATTTATCAATATTCCATTGTACCACAGGCGCTTACTTAGAAGGGGAACCCACCTCTTGTGCACAATATCAAATATCAATTTATCAATATTCCATTGTACCACAGGCGCTTACTTAGAAGGGGTCAAACCTGCCTGTCAGTGGCCTATGGTAGTTGATCTGACCCACTCAATTTTCAGTATTGTGTGGAGTGGCAGGTTCGACTCCCCTAGTCCAGACTTCCCTAGTCCACCATAATGACGTATAATGGTGTCTTTTTATACTGCTGCATCTTTGCACTAGATGTAAACTGTACTAATTTTTGGTAAGGATCTGTGGTCGAATGGAATATTGATACATTGATATTTCATATTGTGCACAAGAGCTGGGTTCGAATCCCACTAGTGCACATCATTAGACATGAGATAACTTTGTTTTACTAATTGTTATTTACGTCTAT
Source organism: Macrolepiota albuminosa (assembly GCA_027475525.1). Classification (NCBI taxonomy): domain Eukaryota; kingdom Fungi; phylum Basidiomycota; class Agaricomycetes; order Agaricales; family Agaricaceae; genus Macrolepiota; species Macrolepiota albuminosa. Next base: position 131,473 of record JAMWFC010000133.1, read on the forward strand.
ATTCTTTCTACTGCCCAATTTGAGGGTTTGAGTCCCCCTTGTGTAATCGTTGAAGAGTGTATTGTTTTTTGCATTCATGAGAGTGGCATAACGGAACAAAACAATGGGACGGTTAATCTTAGTGGACCTGAGTCCTGTCCAAACTAATTGAAATGTCTGTAGTAAAGTGCTGTAGCCTAGTACACAATACTAGAGTGATATTTATGTATAATCCACAGAATGTCCTGTGGTCTAGCAGAATATTGTCAGTTTATGTTCCTTCTAGTGCACAACTGGAGGTAACGGATCAAACAGATTTATAATGGATTTGTCAGCAGCACAATAGGACGGTTAATCTTGACAAAAAATATCAGCGGCACAACGGGACGGTTAATCTTGACGAAAAATAACCAACGGAAAAGCCAAGAATTATAGTAACTAAGGATTAAATTACTCGTCCGATGTGTATTCCTCCTCTTCATTAGATTCATATAATGTGTCTGAATAGAACAAATCCTCATCAAGCAGGTAGTCTGCTGTCAAAAATGCAAAGTTTCATTAGATTCATATAATGTGTCTGAATAGAACAAATCCTCATCAAGCAGGTAGTCTGCTGTCAAAAATGCAAAGTCGTCCGGTGTATATGGCCCTTGAGGTCTGGGAACAAATCCTCATCAAGCAGGTAGTCTGCTGTCAAAAATGCAAAGTCGTCCGGTGTATATGGCCCTTGAGGTCTGGGAAGTATGATGTCTTCATAGTTTGCTATCAGGCCTGACGATGAAGATGGTGAGGGTGACTCTGACATATCAACAGACACATCATCAGTACGACCAGCTTGATTGAAAGGGCCAATGGGCCTACATCGACCATGTTTTGCTCTAGCGCAAAATTCTTGTTCTGTTGAAATAAATTAACTATGATTACCAGTGCCAAATTATACTCACGTTGTTGATACAATTTGTTAATTCTTCTCTGATCCTCACATCGAGTCATACGTGACTCATATTCCTCCCACTCCCGGACATTGTTACCAGTAGGTAGGGTTGGAGAAGGAGATTGTTGGAAGGGGGAAGACAGGATTTGAAGAGCCGTTACATCAAAAAGCGGTGGAAGATTTTCTTCGTCATCGGCTGCCATGCCTCCATCCATCTCTTCTGCCGTCACAAGAAATAGTGGCAGAGCTGGTTGAACCACAACACGAGAGTTTTTCATTGTAGGGCCATACACCAGTCCAGGTTTACTCTGACTGTAGAGGTGGTAGAATGGATGTTGTGCGTTCGAGGATTTGATATGTGTCAAGGATGGCCATTGGGGAGAGTCAACATCAGAGAGAGTGGTAGGATGGGCCATGGAGAGGCAGTCTTGAGGATCAGGCTGCTCACCATCAATACTGTTGGTATGGGACTTGATGCCTGTCAATTGGCCCGTCCGAGCAAGATCCACGGACCTGGCAACGGAACTGACAACAGAAGCAGCAACGGACTTGCTGCCAGCAAACAGGCAGATCATATCGTTGGCTGTTGGCACATGTTCCGTCCTATCCAGCGACCGCCACTTGTCTAGGTGTAAGAGATATTACTGTCTTAGTCATACAAGACACAGAATCTGCCAAATCGGTAGATTTCTCTGTACGTAGTGTAAGTAAAAAAGTATCTACCCAAATAAGAGTAAATACATCGTAATTTAAAGGTAAATTAATTAGAGAAATAATTACTACTGTAATTATGTCCTCTAATACGACATACTTCCCACACCCCTCAGGGTGCGGTTGTGGAGAAATACTGAATTAGGGACCTCGACGAGGTCCCCCTGTTATACTAGGGCTAGAAGCGTCCGCTGGTGGCTCCTGGTAGATCCGCTACCTGCAAACACACAGAGCAAATCGTCTGGTGCTGGGACGGACACCAATCCATCGAATGGCAATGTCATGGGCGGCCGGCGGTTGCATGCCAAGAAGCTTTCAAGAGAGTGGAAGCCTTGCTGATGTACGAGAAGACAATGCTCCAGCGTTTCATTGCTTAAGACCTGAACATCCTCTTGGCCAATGTGGTTCCACCAATCACAGCCATACAGATTCCTGATAAGACCTTGACAGCCATCAACAAACTCCAGGATCTCTGTGGGCAAAGTTTGCTGATTTTGGAGAGGGAAAAATCGGCTCATGCTTTTGATAATGTCTGGGACATTGCAGACCACATTATTCAGTGATGCAGCCCCCAGATATGACAATACAAAGTTCTATGGCACACAGTCAGATCCTAATATATTTACACATTTTGAAGTCATCTTACCAACTCCTTGTCTAGATGCTGGATAATCCATGCCTCTTCCGCTTCAAGACTTGGCGCAAGATTGCCAAATATAGAAAGTGCTGCAATGAGGCGTGACTCGATGTAGTCAACAACCTCTTGCAAATTTTCTAGTACAGTAGCTTGGGACATGACATTGTGTGGTACAGAGGTAGATGCCATTGCACTCTTGCTTGTAGAAGCGGATACTGCTATGTATCAGATTTTTGTGCCTTGTAAACAAAAGTGATTTTCAACAATTCCATTGCACGTGACTGTCACAAATCCGTTCCAATCATCTGCTGATGGCAGCAAGCTGCATCCATCAGTTCAATCCGTCTCTGCATCCGTCACACCAATCCGTCTCTGCATCCGTCATATCAATCCGCCTCTGCATCTGTTATATCAATCTGTCTCTGCATCCGTCATCTCAATCCGTCTCTGCATCCATCATCTCAATCCGTCTCTGCATCCACCATTTTCACAGCAGATCTCTTGCAGTTTGGGGGGGAATAAAATCAGGAAGCACCTGCCTAAATTTATCAATTGCCATCGAGGCCAATTCTTGCCACATGGCCACCTTTTTGTGGGCATATGACTGGAGACCTCTTTTCTTCACTGACATACCACGCTTTGACCAAATATCTGCCTGGTTGAAGAAATACCGAACTGTCCACTCCATTTCACTCGTGACAAGCTAACATTCCTCTGTCCATCTGTTGTGTTGTGCTCTAGCATGTAGATAATGAACACGATTAACTGAAGAGATATGTTCACAAATGAATGTAATAATAACGGAAATGTTAACAAGAGGACTCACATTCAGAAATAGTTGCAGATTCATTTTCTGCATCAGAATTAGAGTGCCATATCCAAGATACCTTGATCCTTGATGAACCAGGAATGTTGGGATCTTGTATAGCTGTGCTTGCATTCAAATCCGCTTTCTGTAGAACTGGATACTTTCTCTGAATGCTGGGGTCCAATCCCAGTCGCAGCAGAGCACTGCGGCATCGTGCATAGGCATGAGCCTTTACCAGGATTGAGGCCTGGATTCTTTGAAGAGATGCGTGAGCTCGAGTTTTCACATTCTTGCTTGGGGTGACCCAGACAATGTGAGAATATAGGAATGATTTCTCTGCAATGAATTCCCGAAGGGCTTGCAGGAGCCTTTCAATTTGAATCAAGCGCAGATTGCGCTCTATCATTGTTAATGGTGAGACATTACCCATGATCATAGATGGGAAGGAGATTTCAAAATCTTCTGGAACAACTACATCCGTTGGTTCAAGGTTATCCACCGGCAGTACCAGCGGATCTGCTGGTTGTCCATCTTCTGCCATTTCATTGTCGTCAAAGGCTCCAGGAGCTTCATCCGGTTCCAGGGGGGCAGTCCGCCTTCCACCAGCAATGAACCCACTCCTGTCCTGAGAAGCAGCAAGGACATTGAGTCGAACCCTTAATATTTCTCTTTCCGCCTCTACCTTTTGCCGATCATCATTGCTTGCATGCCGATTCAAATGGCAAACCTGGTCCTGAATTGCAATTCTGAGCTTCCAATTAGTGAAATAGTTTGGGCCATCAGCAATACACCTTACTGCTGCTCCTCAATGTCAAGGGCAAGTTGAATCCAGAAGGAATGAATATCCATCGCTGCAACATCCGTTGAGTGGTTTCCACTATCTGCTGCCATTCAGTCTTCACTTGCACTATTGAAGGTCATTGTACGAGCTTTTAGAATATCCATTGCTTTATGGTTTCCCTCCTCTCTGAGCCTTTCTGCCTTAGCTATTCCGGCTTCCCAGCTTGTTAGTAAATCTGTTGATATTCCGACGGATCGCTCAGTGAAATATTGAACGGCTGCATCTCTCATCTCAACAGCAGTCCTGTACTTTCGACATAGAAATGGAACCATGTCAAGCAGCTTCTTCCAGTTTGAGTCACACATGTGATCATCAAGGATTTCTGCCCGATGTGCCAAGGTAGCCGTACGGGCCATCTGTGAGACTTCATTTAGTGTAGACCAGAGACTTTCAATTATCTCCCCAGCCAAATGACCGGCCCCGGGAATGAAGGACGGGGCAAAGCGGAAAAAACAATCCTCCTTATGCCCATGGACATGAAGAAGTTCTATTGCAAAGTCCACGAGTAGATTATCTGGCAGGACTTCTCCGGCCTCGGCAAGCCGTTCAGAAAATTTGACACACCACTGGCATGCTATGTCATATACCAGTAGGAGACGCTGAATCCCATCCATGTTGGTTGTCTTAACTGCCCATGTGATGGAAAAGTCTGTGTAAACCTGGCCTTCACCACGGGTCAAGTTTGTTACACTATTAGGAGCAAAGCAGCCGTGCCGTGTACATGCCGTTGCAACAATACCAGTAATGTCGCATGACTTGTTCATCATCAGGGCCTTTTCAATAGCTTTGAATGTGTTTTCACAGGCGGCTCCCTGGACAGCCAGAGGTCCAGCGGACGGCCGACGGACAGGATTGAATTGATGAGCGGACGGCGGACAGGTAGAGTTAAAGAATGTCACTCACCGTTGGCTGTTCCTTTGTGCGCTTGAGATAGTGGGTGAGCTCATCCCTCCTGGCCATCATACCACCACCTTCTGAATGCCATACATCATGAGCAGGATTAGAATGTCGGACGTGATCCGCCTTGAAGTTGCCGTCCATTCCACCAGATGGGATCTTCTTCCCAGTTGGATGGAAGATTGACTCCTGGTTGGGGACAAGTTGGACAGAATATTGCAAGTTCACCATGGTCCGGCGCCATGGGATGCCTCGATTCATCATGGCCAAAGCCTGCCCACTTCAACTTCTTCAGCCACCGCCATGAACGAGAAAGTCGTCGTAGCTCGCGGTAAAGGTTATCCACCTCACCAGAAGATGCAATCGGGGAAGTTATTCTTGCAATTTTCTGCCAGTACTGGTAGGCGGATGCTTTGCACTCTAGATTCATCAGACGGAAGTCGTCCAGCACAGCCGTTGTAAAATATGTTTGTGTCCAATCAAATGTACTGGGGACCAGCTGCGAGCAGATGGTATCCTCCACCAAGACATCTGTAGAGTATTGTAAGATACTAATATCCCTCAGAGTTCACGATGTAGCCGGTGAAACAACTTTATTACCTGTAGAGTATTGTAAGATACTAATATCTACAGGTTCTCGTAAGTAGAAGTAATTTGCGTAAGTAACAGCCAACGTACCCCTCAGAGTTCACGACGTAGCCGGTGAAACAACTGAGGAGTACGTCCGTTGATGGCCATATTTATACTGTGAAATAAGGTTTGAGGATAAAGATTGACAAATAACAAATTGTTGCGCCGTGGTGGCGCAACATAACGAATAAATAAATAATAGGTAATCAAGAAATTGTAAATGAAATAATTACCGCGCTGCCTGCAAGCGCTGACTGGAGTCATACTCCAACACTCCCCCTGACGTCCTGGCTGCGCTTGTTCCCAAGCCCCATAAGGTTGATCAGGTATTCGTGGCTTGCTCGAGGAAGAGATTTTGTGAAGAGATTGGCGATGTTCTCGGTCGTGGGTATGGGTATGATTTTGATTTGGCCTTCCTGTAATCGCTCGCGGATATAGTGGTGCCGTATGTCGATATGCTTGGCAAGGGCAATAGATGAACGGTTATCAGCGCGGATAGTAACTGGGAAAGACTGGGGTAAGTTGACCTCGGTTAAGAAATTGTACATCCAGAGCGCCTGCTGTGCACTGCGTGTGAGGGCCATATACTCGGCCTTGGTCGTACTAAGCGCTACTGTGGCCTGGCGCTTTGAGCTCCACAAGACAGCTCCGCCAGCCATCATGAATACGTATCCTCCAGTCGATCGTCGGGTATCCAGGTCTCCCCCAAAGTCTGCGTCAACATACCCACTAGGCTTGATATCATTGTTCGGCTGTTTTGAGTATGTAAGCTTGTAATCAAGCGTCCCCTTCACATACCCAAGCACATGAAGCAGAGCTTTCCAGTGCAAGGGGCCGGGGTTCGTTTGGAAACGAGCTAATACTCCAACTGCAAAGGATAAGTCTGGGCGCGTAGCCACCTGTGCCCACATCAATGATCTGAGCGCTTCCCTGTATGGTTTGTCAATCATGTATTTCCGGTCTTCTTCAGATCATGGACACATCTCTTCTGTCAGTCGGATGCCGGTGGGTAAGGGAGTGTGATGTGGGTTACAATCTTTCATGCCGAACCTCTCCAGGACACGCATAAGATATGCTTTCTGGGACAATGAGATCGAACCGGTGGGTTACAATCTTTCATGCCGAACCTCTCCAGGACACGCATAAGATATGCTTTCTGGGACAATGAGATCGAACCGGTCGTTAAGTTTTGTTCAATTGCCATGCCAAGGATGAACGATGGTTCTTTCAAGTCTTTTACCTCGTACATATTTGCCAGTTCTGCCTTTGCGCGTTCTGCTCTGCCCTTGGTCGTAGAAGTGCCAAATACATTATCGTTGAAGGTATTTGTTATGGTATGTTTGCCATCTATGTTCTTCGCCCTCACGCATGGGTCGGCCCTTGATGTGTGGTATCCTAGATCTTTATACGCCTTGTCCAGAGTCCAAAACCAATTTCTCCCACCCTGCATGAGTCTATAAAGCGTCTTCAGGAGCATTACCTTCTTCCCCTCCCCTCCTGATAGACCGGGTGGTATATCCATATATACCTGGAAGTCTGGGATACTATTGAGATAGGCCGACACAAAATCCACTTGCCAGATCTCCAGACCCAATACGGCGGCGACGGCGATTGTGATCCTAAGGGACTCCAGTTGAACAACGGCCGCATAAGTCTCATTGTAGTCCTTGCCCAGTACCTGTGAATACCCTTTTGCCACTAATCTTGCCTTCCGTCGAACAATCTGCCCCTCGGCGTCGTACTTGTTAGCAAAGACCCAGCGGCATCCAATAGCCTTCTTACCCACTGGGACCTCCGTTTCCGGGACCAGACGCCACACCTTCCTGTCCTCCATGATGCGCAGCTCCTCCTCAATGGCCGGCTGCCAGAGGTTAGGCCTCCGCATAGCCTCTGCATACGTTGCCGGTATGTGGTTATTGGTACTCGTGGTATCACGCGCCAGCAATGCCAAGTATGTGTAGGCGTCCTGGGCCAGGAATACTTCTGGGCTCCGACCCTGAAGTTGTATCGAGCGTCTTAGGGGCGGTAGTGGGCTGTTGTCTGGTGGCGGGCTGGTGATGTCATCATTAGGAGGTAAGTTGTCGAGATCTGATTCAGGGTCAGTGTCTGTCAGATTGGCGGGATCAGCAATCTGTTGTTGGGGTTCATGAAGGCTCATTGTTCCATTGACTTGTGGTGCTATCGGTTGTCTGGGAGTCAAGACTCCTGTTCCCTAAGGCTCAGTTACGTCAGGTGCAGCTGATGGCGCCAGCAAGTCATACATGGGGTTGGGATCGGTATGAGTCCTGTGGCCCATGCCTTCGTCAAAAATGATGTCACGGGAGGTGACTATTGTCCTGGATGCTCGGTCAAACAGGTGGTACCCTCCCATGCCTGCATACCCCACCAGCACACATCTCACTGATCTCGGTTCGAGCTTGGACTTGACTAACTCCTTCGGCACCTTTGCAAATGCTGTGCATCCAAACGGCCTCAGATACGCCACATTCTGTCTTTTACCCGTCCATTTTGCTTCAGGGACGCCATTGTGTCGTACTGACGGTAAGCGGTTCCATGTGTGGATTTGTGTAGCCGCTGCCTCAGCCCAAAGCTCTTTAGCCAAGCCACTGTCTGCCAACATACACCTCACGCCCTCAATGATTGTTCGTATAGCCCTCTCAATGAAACCGTTTTGAGAGTGCGCGTAAGGGACTACCGGTCTCAGCACAATGCCATGTCTCACACAATATGCTTCCCAGTGCTCGTTGATCCATTCATGTCCAGCATCCATACAGACCATAAGCAGCTTGTTGCCCGTCTGGCGCTCCGATTCCGCGTGGTAAGTGGTGAAGGCAGAAAGAGTGGTGAGAGCATCCTTTTGGGTGAGGAAATAGCCTGTGAGTCTAGAGGTGCATCCATCAGCGAGGAGCATCATGTATACTGCACCTCCCAGAGATCTAGTTGATGCGGGACCCCACAAGTCGACATACACACAGTCATTTGGCTTATTTTCAATCTCGCGCTCGCCGTCGTATGGTCTCAAGGTATGTTTCCCATATATGCAATCTTCACAAAATCCTTTGACCTCGAGGTTCCCTTTCACAGATAAGCCATCTACCAGGTCCTTCTTGACTAGGGTTTGAATCGAGTCCGCTCCAGCATGTCCGAAACGGCGATGCCATCCATCGAGGTCCACTGGTTGATTGATTTGTGTGGCAATCATAGCCTGTGGGGTGTGTGCGTCCATCAATGAGTCTAAGAGGTACATCCCATTTGCGCCACGCCTGATTAATATTTCTCTACCCTCAGGGTCTTTAAATACAACCCTGCCTTGAGCAAATACAACTGAAAAACCTGCACGATCAAATTTCCCAATAGAAATAAGGTTTGCGGTGAGACTTGGCGTGTGGAGAGCATTGCGGAAGACCAATTCAGTCTTCCTGCCGTCAATTGTGACCTCCTTTTTGACCATGCCCTGACCAACGATCTGGAATACAGCCTCCTTTGACGCCGCCCTCCCTTCTCTGGGGATCTCAAGTACTTTGTACTCTGCAAATGCTTCACGATCTACGAAGCAGTGATCGCTTGCCCCAGAGTCTGCAAATGTCAATACACTTGACATCTGTCCAGGGATGATGGCCAATGCATACGTGGTGTGCATCGTTTGGTCTGATGAGGTGTCTGCGAGGTTTGCCGTTGGAGTGGACTTGATTGAGAGGGATGCTATGGCTTGCTCGCGGTTTCAAAAGTTTGGTGGGAACTGCCCCTCTTTTCCTCCGCCTCGCCAGTAACACTTATCAATTGTGTGTCCAACATGTTTACAATTTGGGTTGGTGCAGATAAGTTTTGGTTTTGACGTCGTTGTGGTTTGTAAAGCGGTGATGGACGGAGTAGTCGGTTTCTGCATCTTCAGGCGCTCCCAGTGTATCAACAATCCTGCAACTAATTCGGCTGAGGTTTTTGTGGAATACAGACTGGCTACAACAGTGTTCCAAGACTCAGGTAACGACATCAAAATAATGGATCTGAATGTGGCGTCGGATATGTTTGCTCCTCTCTCCGTGGCATTCTTCCATTTGATACGTAAGTCCGATAGATGGGCTAAGAGGTCCCCTCCATCTGTGAATCTCGTTCCACGCAATGCATTTTCAGCTCCCATAGCAGCTAAGTCTGATATGGTGCCGTAGGCTTCAGTCAATGACTTCCAGGCTTCTGCCGCAGAGCCGTCCATTGCTATGCCGAGGCCGACCGGGTTTTTACAGTTGTAGATAATGAGCGCAAGCGTCCACGCATCACAAACATCTCATTCATCCAGCGATGGGGTGCATGAGTTCCATGGTGTCGGCTCATCTGTTTTTTTGATCGCAAGGACCCTCTTCACCTCTTCTTCGTCCTCCTTGTTGCCTTTTGTGTTGGTGGTGCTTGGCTTCTTTATTACCTGTAGAGTATTGTAAGATACTAATATCTACAGGTTCTTGTAAGTAGAAGTAATTTGCGTAAGTAACGGCCGACGTACCCCTCAGAGTTCACGACATAGCCAGTGAAACAACTGAGGAGTACGTCCGTTGATGGCCATATTTATACTGTGAAATAAGGTTTGAGGATAAAGATTGACAAATAACAAATTGTTGCGCCGTGGTGGCGCAACATAACAAATAAATAAATAATAGGTAATCAAGAAATTGTAAATGAAATAATTACCGCGCTGCCTGCAAGTGCTGACTGGAGTCATACTCCAACAACATCCATCCCAGAACACTCACATGAAATGACAGTGATGTAGTGTACTCCAGTTGTGTGAACAATCCATTGTATTGGATTCCCAAAGCAATCATATCTGTCCATACGGAACCCGTTCGTGGCTGGCCGATCTTCTG
>JAMWFC010000133.1:141865-158087 GCA_027475525.1 Macrolepiota albuminosa
GCTCACGTCGTAACTCCATAAGCTGCCACTGATCACGTGCTACCTGATACCAGGTCTCAATACTTGTGTCATCAGGTCGTCCCTCAGCCATGCTGTTGATCCAGTCTATGAGAGAGGGAAGGAGGCCATCTCGGAAGGTGAGACAGAGCTGAAGACCATCCAGATAACAGGCCTGTTCAGCAAGAGCTCTGAAGGAGTCGATGTACTCATCTAGGGTCTGCTTCTCCTGCCCATATCAATGAGGATCTCGGAGAGTGAGGGCTGCCACCTTAGCAGGGTCCAAGGGGAATAACTCTGTCCAAAACTCCTTCTCAAACTGATCCCAACTTCCAAAACTCTCCACTCCTCCAGGGCGTCGAAAGACTCATAGCGCGTATGTCAAAGCTCGCCCAGACTTCATATAAGAAAGAACCCAAGCAATCTTGAGAGCATCAGAGGGGAAGGCCTCACCACTGAGCTGAATATAGGTGATGCAGGACTGCAGGAAACGCTCGCCTATCGCTCGGTCACCATTGAATGCGTCTGGGAGTGCTGGGCGAGGAAGATTGGCATGAACTGGAGGGGAGGCCCCAAAGCGAGGGACTGGGGGTGTGCCAGCCCTAACTGGAGGTGCCTGGAGAGGGGCAGGAGCGAGAGGGAGGCGCTCTAAGAGGGCCTGAAGGGAATGGGAGATGGTGTCTGTGGCCTGATGTAATCCAGCAAGTTCGGTGGTGTGGAGGGTGAGGGAAGCTTGAGTAGTCTGCACCTGAGTCTCCAGAGCAAGCAAGCGACCCCAGGCATCATCCTGAGGGGCAGAAGCGTCCAGGGGAGTGTCTGAGGGGGCTGGTTGGGTCATAGAAGCAGCAGAGGGGCAGGGAGTAATCCAGTGGGGGAGGGACCTAAAGGGGCAAGAGAGGGCTCAAGCAGGCTGAAGGGGGCTCCCAGACCGAAATTTAGAGACTTGTTCTGCTGTAAGGGCGACCTCTAGAGGCTGTGGCTCAGTCACACAGCTGGCAGAGGGAGATCCAAAGTGTATTAGAATATATACTGACAATATCAAGGTAGCTACTCACCTGGCAGAGAGAGATCCAAAGAGAACAAGTCTAGGGATTCCCTATGCCAGGTTGGACACTTCTGGGGCCTCTGAAGCATGGGAAACAACTGTACAGTACAACAAAACCTTAAAAACTCGAAAATTGCCTACACAAACACTTGTACAAATAAGGGGCAAACTCTGGCAAACTCTGGCTTATATAAGCGGTCTGGAAGCGGTGCTGAGTGGGCCCACACTTGTCTGAATGGTGCCTAAAGAACCAGAGCATCTCAAGAGCTGAGAGTAGTACTAACAGATAGTGTTGACAGGGTAGGGCATCACAACGGTACGTGTCATACGTTGTACGGGAGCCCGCTTTGTGCCATACCATACGTGTCCAGCGGAGTCCGCTACACTGGAGCAGAGCAGTCCCCACAGTGCCATAGAATACAGAGCTGCGGACGTGTCACAATGTGCTGTATGACACAGTCCAGTGGATCAATAAAAGGCGGGCACCCACATGTGCATGCAGGCCTGGCAGATGCCAGCGGACACTAGCGGATGTCAATGTGCGTCAGCGGCCACTGGCGGGCATCAGCACACAAGTGAAAACCTCCTCCATTGGCGGACTTCATGGCATGAATAAACCCTCCTCGAGGTTCCCCACTTCCCTCCCCTCTCCATTCCTCCCCACAATAACTCAAGGCTGCGCGTCTCCCCTTCCATCCTTTTCCCACCCCCAATGCCAGCGTACGTCCACAAAAGGGCCCTGAAAATCTAAGGCTGCGCGTCTCCCCTTCCATCCTTTTCCCACCCCCAATGCCAGCGTACGTCCACAAAAGGGCCCTGAAAATCTACGCAGGCCTATGCAAGCCACCAGCAGACATCTACACAGACGTACATCGACGGACTCAAACCTATGCAGGCCCTCCCAGGCCTGCGCAGGGCACCAGCGGACATCCACTGAGGCCTACACAGGTCCATGGAGTCTGGTTGGACCAAGGAAAAAAGTAACTTCGTCTTGCCCGCCGTATGCCTGTGGGGGGGAATCGAACCCCCAGCCTTGGGAAAGCCTCCAGCAATGGAACGCACATTTAACCATTGCACCACAGGTCTGTTACTAACGGATAGATTCAAAGGTCGGATAACACAATGAACGGATGCCCACCTACATTTCCGCAGGTTCCCGTATGGATTTTTTGAGGTGGAAGGGGGGTGGCATACCTCCCAAAAGAGTTTTTGTGGCCTGAAAGGGGCGTTGGCATCAGCAGCCATCAGCTGGCATCTGTCGGAGTTTGTCGGCAGCCGTTGTAACCTGCTGGCATCTGTCGGCATCCGTTGTGCATCTGTCAGCATCCGCCGGATATCCGCTAGTATCCGTCGGCATCCATGGGAATCCGTCAGCAACCTCCGGCATCATCCGGCATCGTCCGGCATCAGGGCGGGAGAGAAGGAAATGGGGTGCATGGGTGTCCGCCGCATGGGGTGGCGTCTCAGAGAGTGTGGGGGGTGGCGGAAGAGGGATGGGGGTGGGGGTGGGGAAAAAGAGGGGGAAGGGGGAAGGGGAGGAGCGTGGGTGTCCACTGGTACCCCAGCAGACGTAGCAGACGTTGGACATCAGGTCAGGGGGAGGAGGGAAGCGGGGTGCATGTGGTGGACGGGGGTGGCGTGTGAGGTAGTGTGGGGAGTGGAGAGGATGGCACTGGGGAGAAAGAGGGGGAAGGGCGGAAGAGGGTGCGTGAGTGTCCGCTGTCCGCTGGCATGCCAGCGGACATGGCACTGGGGAGAAAGAGGGGGAAGGGCGGAAGAGGGTGCGTGAATGTCCGCTGTCCGCTGGCATGCCAGCGGACAGTAGCGGACGGTAGCTGACGTCAGCATGTGAGCCAGCTGATGTCAGCGGTGCAACCAGTCCCAGTGGTTCAGTGGAATATTCGTTTATTGATATTCAATATTGTGTACAGCGGTGGGTTCTACTCCCCCTACTCCACCTTAATGTTCAGTGGAATATTCGTTTATTGATATTCAATATTGTGTACAGCGGTGGGTTCTACTCCCCCTACTCCACCTTAATGGAGTCTAATGGTGACAATGGAATATTGAGAGGTGGGTTGGACTCCTGCTAGTGACAAATATTTTAATAGGGCCTGTAAGCCCTAATAAAATATCCGTTCATCACTCGCTAGCATCATCAAGTTGATCCGTTAAAAACGCTAGAAATTACTGAAGCGGGTATGGGTTGGACGAAGTTGCGCATAGTCACGAGATCTGGAATGACCACATGCACAAAGACGACCAAGCCATGCCACTGCAGAAATCTCTGGAGTTTTAAACGGATCACATTAATGATGCTAGCGGACATCAGCAGCCTGCTGCTCTAATATGCACTAGCAGGAGTCGAACCCACCTCTTGTGCACAATATCAAATATCAATTTATCAATATTCCATTGTACCACAGGCGCTTACTTAGAAGGGGAACCCACCTCTTGTGCACAATATCAAATATCAATTTATCAATATTCCATTGTACCACAGGCGCTTACTTAGAAGGGGTCAAACCTGCCTGTCAGTGGCCTATGGTAGTTGATCTGACCCACTCAATTTTCAGTATTGTGTGGAGTGGCAGGTTCGACTCCCCTAGTCCAGACTTCCCTAGTCCACCATAATGACGTATAATGGTGTCTTTTTATACTGCTGCATCTTTGCACTAGATGTAAACTGTACTAATTTTTGGTAAGGATCTGTGGTCGAATGGAATATTGATACATTGATATTTCATATTGTGCACAAGAGCTGGGTTCGAATCCCACTAGTGCACATCATTAGACATGAGATAACTTTGTTTTACTAATTGTTATTTACGTCTATATTCTTTCTACTGCCCAATTTGAGGGTTTGAGTCCCCCTTGTGTAATCGTTGAAGAGTGTATTGTTTTTTGCATTCATGAGAGTGGCATAACGGAACAAAACAATGGGACGGTTAATCTTAGTGGACCTGAGTCCTGTCCAAACTAATTGAAATGTCTGTAGTAAAGTGCTGTAGCCTAGTACACAATACTAGAGTGATATTTATGTATAATCCACAGAATGTCCTGTGGTCTAGCAGAATATTGTCAGTTTATGTTCCTTCTAGTGCACAACTGGAGGTAACGGATCAAACAGATTTATAATGGATTTGTCAGCAGCACAATAGGACGGTTAATCTTGACAAAAAATATCAGCGGCACAACGGGACGGTTAATCTTGACGAAAAATAACCAACGGAAAAGCCAAGAATTATAGTAACTAAGGATTAAATTACTCGTCCGATGTGTATTCCTCCTCTTCATTAGATTCATATAATGTGTCTGAATAGAACAAATCCTCATCAAGCAGGTAGTCTGCTGTCAAAAATGCAAAGTTTCATTAGATTCATATAATGTGTCTGAATAGAACAAATCCTCATCAAGCAGGTAGTCTGCTGTCAAAAATGCAAAGTCGTCCGGTGTATATGGCCCTTGAGGTCTGGGAACAAATCCTCATCAAGCAGGTAGTCTGCTGTCAAAAATGCAAAGTCGTCCGGTGTATATGGCCCTTGAGGTCTGGGAAGTATGATGTCTTCATAGTTTGCTATCAGGCCTGACGATGAAGATGGTGAGGGTGACTCTGACATATCAACAGACACATCATCAGTACGACCAGCTTGATTGAAAGGGCCAATGGGCCTACATCGACCATGTTTTGCTCTAGCGCAAAATTCTTGTTCTGTTGAAATAAATTAACTATGATTACCAGTGCCAAATTATACTCACGTTGTTGATACAATTTGTTAATTCTTCTCTGATCCTCACATCGAGTCATACGTGACTCATATTCCTCCCACTCCCGGACATTGTTACCAGTAGGTAGGGTTGGAGAAGGAGATTGTTGGAAGGGGGAAGACAGGATTTGAAGAGCCGTTACATCAAAAAGCGGTGGAAGATTTTCTTCGTCATCGGCTGCCATGCCTCCATCCATCTCTTCTGCCGTCACAAGAAATAGTGGCAGAGCTGGTTGAACCACAACACGAGAGTTTTTCATTGTAGGGCCATACACCAGTCCAGGTTTACTCTGACTGTAGAGGTGGTAGAATGGATGTTGTGCGTTCGAGGATTTGATATGTGTCAAGGATGGCCATTGGGGAGAGTCAACATCAGAGAGAGTGGTAGGATGGGCCATGGAGAGGCAGTCTTGAGGATCAGGCTGCTCACCATCAATACTGTTGGTATGGGACTTGATGCCTGTCAATTGGCCCGTCCGAGCAAGATCCACGGACCTGGCAACGGAACTGACAACAGAAGCAGCAACGGACTTGCTGCCAGCAAACAGGCAGATCATATCGTTGGCTGTTGGCACATGTTCCGTCCTATCCAGCGACCGCCACTTGTCTAGGTGTAAGAGATATTACTGTCTTAGTCATACAAGACACAGAATCTGCCAAATCGGTAGATTTCTCTGTACGTAGTGTAAGTAAAAAAGTATCTACCCAAATAAGAGTAAATACATCGTAATTTAAAGGTAAATTAATTAGAGAAATAATTACTACTGTAATTATGTCCTCTAATACGACATACTTCCCACACCCCTCAGGGTGCGGTTGTGGAGAAATACTGAATTAGGGACCTCGACGAGGTCCCCCTGTTATACTAGGGCTAGAAGCGTCCGCTGGTGGCTCCTGGTAGATCCGCTACCTGCAAACACACAGAGCAAATCGTCTGGTGCTGGGACGGACACCAATCCATCGAATGGCAATGTCATGGGCGGCCGGCGGTTGCATGCCAAGAAGCTTTCAAGAGAGTGGAAGCCTTGCTGATGTACGAGAAGACAATGCTCCAGCGTTTCATTGCTTAAGACCTGAACATCCTCTTGGCCAATGTGGTTCCACCAATCACAGCCATACAGATTCCTGATAAGACCTTGACAGCCATCAACAAACTCCAGGATCTCTGTGGGCAAAGTTTGCTGATTTTGGAGAGGGAAAAATCGGCTCATGCTTTTGATAATGTCTGGGACATTGCAGACCACATTATTCAGTGATGCAGCCCCCAGATATGACAATACAAAGTTCTATGGCACACAGTCAGATCCTAATATATTTACACATTTTGAAGTCATCTTACCAACTCCTTGTCTAGATGCTGGATAATCCATGCCTCTTCCGCTTCAAGACTTGGCGCAAGATTGCCAAATATAGAAAGTGCTGCAATGAGGCGTGACTCGATGTAGTCAACAACCTCTTGCAAATTTTCTAGTACAGTAGCTTGGGACATGACATTGTGTGGTACAGAGGTAGATGCCATTGCACTCTTGCTTGTAGAAGCGGATACTGCTATGTATCAGATTTTTGTGCCTTGTAAACAAAAGTGATTTTCAACAATTCCATTGCACGTGACTGTCACAAATCCGTTCCAATCATCTGCTGATGGCAGCAAGCTGCATCCATCAGTTCAATCCGTCTCTGCATCCGTCACACCAATCCGTCTCTGCATCCGTCATATCAATCCGCCTCTGCATCTGTTATATCAATCTGTCTCTGCATCCGTCATCTCAATCCGTCTCTGCATCCATCATCTCAATCCGTCTCTGCATCCACCATTTTCACAGCAGATCTCTTGCAGTTTGGGGGGGAATAAAATCAGGAAGCACCTGCCTAAATTTATCAATTGCCATCGAGGCCAATTCTTGCCACATGGCCACCTTTTTGTGGGCATATGACTGGAGACCTCTTTTCTTCACTGACATACCACGCTTTGACCAAATATCTGCCTGGTTGAAGAAATACCGAACTGTCCACTCCATTTCACTCGTGACAAGCTAACATTCCTCTGTCCATCTGTTGTGTTGTGCTCTAGCATGTAGATAATGAACACGATTAACTGAAGAGATATGTTCACAAATGAATGTAATAATAACGGAAATGTTAACAAGAGGACTCACATTCAGAAATAGTTGCAGATTCATTTTCTGCATCAGAATTAGAGTGCCATATCCAAGATACCTTGATCCTTGATGAACCAGGAATGTTGGGATCTTGTATAGCTGTGCTTGCATTCAAATCCGCTTTCTGTAGAACTGGATACTTTCTCTGAATGCTGGGGTCCAATCCCAGTCGCAGCAGAGCACTGCGGCATCGTGCATAGGCATGAGCCTTTACCAGGATTGAGGCCTGGATTCTTTGAAGAGATGCGTGAGCTCGAGTTTTCACATTCTTGCTTGGGGTGACCCAGACAATGTGAGAATATAGGAATGATTTCTCTGCAATGAATTCCCGAAGGGCTTGCAGGAGCCTTTCAATTTGAATCAAGCGCAGATTGCGCTCTATCATTGTTAATGGTGAGACATTACCCATGATCATAGATGGGAAGGAGATTTCAAAATCTTCTGGAACAACTACATCCGTTGGTTCAAGGTTATCCACCGGCAGTACCAGCGGATCTGCTGGTTGTCCATCTTCTGCCATTTCATTGTCGTCAAAGGCTCCAGGAGCTTCATCCGGTTCCAGGGGGGCAGTCCGCCTTCCACCAGCAATGAACCCACTCCTGTCCTGAGAAGCAGCAAGGACATTGAGTCGAACCCTTAATATTTCTCTTTCCGCCTCTACCTTTTGCCGATCATCATTGCTTGCATGCCGATTCAAATGGCAAACCTGGTCCTGAATTGCAATTCTGAGCTTCCAATTAGTGAAATAGTTTGGGCCATCAGCAATACACCTTACTGCTGCTCCTCAATGTCAAGGGCAAGTTGAATCCAGAAGGAATGAATATCCATCGCTGCAACATCCGTTGAGTGGTTTCCACTATCTGCTGCCATTCAGTCTTCACTTGCACTATTGAAGGTCATTGTACGAGCTTTTAGAATATCCATTGCTTTATGGTTTCCCTCCTCTCTGAGCCTTTCTGCCTTAGCTATTCCGGCTTCCCAGCTTGTTAGTAAATCTGTTGATATTCCGACGGATCGCTCAGTGAAATATTGAACGGCTGCATCTCTCATCTCAACAGCAGTCCTGTACTTTCGACATAGAAATGGAACCATGTCAAGCAGCTTCTTCCAGTTTGAGTCACACATGTGATCATCAAGGATTTCTGCCCGATGTGCCAAGGTAGCCGTACGGGCCATCTGTGAGACTTCATTTAGTGTAGACCAGAGACTTTCAATTATCTCCCCAGCCAAATGACCGGCCCCGGGAATGAAGGACGGGGCAAAGCGGAAAAAACAATCCTCCTTATGCCCATGGACATGAAGAAGTTCTATTGCAAAGTCCACGAGTAGATTATCTGGCAGGACTTCTCCGGCCTCGGCAAGCCGTTCAGAAAATTTGACACACCACTGGCATGCTATGTCATATACCAGTAGGAGACGCTGAATCCCATCCATGTTGGTTGTCTTAACTGCCCATGTGATGGAAAAGTCTGTGTAAACCTGGCCTTCACCACGGGTCAAGTTTGTTACACTATTAGGAGCAAAGCAGCCGTGCCGTGTACATGCCGTTGCAACAATACCAGTAATGTCGCATGACTTGTTCATCATCAGGGCCTTTTCAATAGCTTTGAATGTGTTTTCACAGGCGGCTCCCTGGACAGCCAGAGGTCCAGCGGACGGCCGACGGACAGGATTGAATTGATGAGCGGACGGCGGACAGGTAGAGTTAAAGAATGTCACTCACCGTTGGCTGTTCCTTTGTGCGCTTGAGATAGTGGGTGAGCTCATCCCTCCTGGCCATCATACCACCACCTTCTGAATGCCATACATCATGAGCAGGATTAGAATGTCGGACGTGATCCGCCTTGAAGTTGCCGTCCATTCCACCAGATGGGATCTTCTTCCCAGTTGGATGGAAGATTGACTCCTGGTTGGGGACAAGTTGGACAGAATATTGCAAGTTCACCATGGTCCGGCGCCATGGGATGCCTCGATTCATCATGGCCAAAGCCTGCCCACTTCAACTTCTTCAGCCACCGCCATGAACGAGAAAGTCGTCGTAGCTCGCGGTAAAGGTTATCCACCTCACCAGAAGATGCAATCGGGGAAGTTATTCTTGCAATTTTCTGCCAGTACTGGTAGGCGGATGCTTTGCACTCTAGATTCATCAGACGGAAGTCGTCCAGCACAGCCGTTGTAAAATATGTTTGTGTCCAATCAAATGTACTGGGGACCAGCTGCGAGCAGATGGTATCCTCCACCAAGACATCTGTAGAGTATTGTAAGATACTAATATCCCTCAGAGTTCACGATGTAGCCGGTGAAACAACTTTATTACCTGTAGAGTATTGTAAGATACTAATATCTACAGGTTCTCGTAAGTAGAAGTAATTTGCGTAAGTAACAGCCAACGTACCCCTCAGAGTTCACGACGTAGCCGGTGAAACAACTGAGGAGTACGTCCGTTGATGGCCATATTTATACTGTGAAATAAGGTTTGAGGATAAAGATTGACAAATAACAAATTGTTGCGCCGTGGTGGCGCAACATAACGAATAAATAAATAATAGGTAATCAAGAAATTGTAAATGAAATAATTACCGCGCTGCCTGCAAGCGCTGACTGGAGTCATACTCCAACACTCCCCCTGACGTCCTGGCTGCGCTTGTTCCCAAGCCCCATAAGGTTGATCAGGTATTCGTGGCTTGCTCGAGGAAGAGATTTTGTGAAGAGATTGGCGATGTTCTCGGTCGTGGGTATGGGTATGATTTTGATTTGGCCTTCCTGTAATCGCTCGCGGATATAGTGGTGCCGTATGTCGATATGCTTGGCAAGGGCAATAGATGAACGGTTATCAGCGCGGATAGTAACTGGGAAAGACTGGGGTAAGTTGACCTCGGTTAAGAAATTGTACATCCAGAGCGCCTGCTGTGCACTGCGTGTGAGGGCCATATACTCGGCCTTGGTCGTACTAAGCGCTACTGTGGCCTGGCGCTTTGAGCTCCACAAGACAGCTCCGCCAGCCATCATGAATACGTATCCTCCAGTCGATCGTCGGGTATCCAGGTCTCCCCCAAAGTCTGCGTCAACATACCCACTAGGCTTGATATCATTGTTCGGCTGTTTTGAGTATGTAAGCTTGTAATCAAGCGTCCCCTTCACATACCCAAGCACATGAAGCAGAGCTTTCCAGTGCAAGGGGCCGGGGTTCGTTTGGAAACGAGCTAATACTCCAACTGCAAAGGATAAGTCTGGGCGCGTAGCCACCTGTGCCCACATCAATGATCTGAGCGCTTCCCTGTATGGTTTGTCAATCATGTATTTCCGGTCTTCTTCAGATCATGGACACATCTCTTCTGTCAGTCGGATGCCGGTGGGTAAGGGAGTGTGATGTGGGTTACAATCTTTCATGCCGAACCTCTCCAGGACACGCATAAGATATGCTTTCTGGGACAATGAGATCGAACCGGTGGGTTACAATCTTTCATGCCGAACCTCTCCAGGACACGCATAAGATATGCTTTCTGGGACAATGAGATCGAACCGGTCGTTAAGTTTTGTTCAATTGCCATGCCAAGGATGAACGATGGTTCTTTCAAGTCTTTTACCTCGTACATATTTGCCAGTTCTGCCTTTGCGCGTTCTGCTCTGCCCTTGGTCGTAGAAGTGCCAAATACATTATCGTTGAAGGTATTTGTTATGGTATGTTTGCCATCTATGTTCTTCGCCCTCACGCATGGGTCGGCCCTTGATGTGTGGTATCCTAGATCTTTATACGCCTTGTCCAGAGTCCAAAACCAATTTCTCCCACCCTGCATGAGTCTATAAAGCGTCTTCAGGAGCATTACCTTCTTCCCCTCCCCTCCTGATAGACCGGGTGGTATATCCATATATACCTGGAAGTCTGGGATACTATTGAGATAGGCCGACACAAAATCCACTTGCCAGATCTCCAGACCCAATACGGCGGCGACGGCGATTGTGATCCTAAGGGACTCCAGTTGAACAACGGCCGCATAAGTCTCATTGTAGTCCTTGCCCAGTACCTGTGAATACCCTTTTGCCACTAATCTTGCCTTCCGTCGAACAATCTGCCCCTCGGCGTCGTACTTGTTAGCAAAGACCCAGCGGCATCCAATAGCCTTCTTACCCACTGGGACCTCCGTTTCCGGGACCAGACGCCACACCTTCCTGTCCTCCATGATGCGCAGCTCCTCCTCAATGGCCGGCTGCCAGAGGTTAGGCCTCCGCATAGCCTCTGCATACGTTGCCGGTATGTGGTTATTGGTACTCGTGGTATCACGCGCCAGCAATGCCAAGTATGTGTAGGCGTCCTGGGCCAGGAATACTTCTGGGCTCCGACCCTGAAGTTGTATCGAGCGTCTTAGGGGCGGTAGTGGGCTGTTGTCTGGTGGCGGGCTGGTGATGTCATCATTAGGAGGTAAGTTGTCGAGATCTGATTCAGGGTCAGTGTCTGTCAGATTGGCGGGATCAGCAATCTGTTGTTGGGGTTCATGAAGGCTCATTGTTCCATTGACTTGTGGTGCTATCGGTTGTCTGGGAGTCAAGACTCCTGTTCCCTAAGGCTCAGTTACGTCAGGTGCAGCTGATGGCGCCAGCAAGTCATACATGGGGTTGGGATCGGTATGAGTCCTGTGGCCCATGCCTTCGTCAAAAATGATGTCACGGGAGGTGACTATTGTCCTGGATGCTCGGTCAAACAGGTGGTACCCTCCCATGCCTGCATACCCCACCAGCACACATCTCACTGATCTCGGTTCGAGCTTGGACTTGACTAACTCCTTCGGCACCTTTGCAAATGCTGTGCATCCAAACGGCCTCAGATACGCCACATTCTGTCTTTTACCCGTCCATTTTGCTTCAGGGACGCCATTGTGTCGTACTGACGGTAAGCGGTTCCATGTGTGGATTTGTGTAGCCGCTGCCTCAGCCCAAAGCTCTTTAGCCAAGCCACTGTCTGCCAACATACACCTCACGCCCTCAATGATTGTTCGTATAGCCCTCTCAATGAAACCGTTTTGAGAGTGCGCGTAAGGGACTACCGGTCTCAGCACAATGCCATGTCTCACACAATATGCTTCCCAGTGCTCGTTGATCCATTCATGTCCAGCATCCATACAGACCATAAGCAGCTTGTTGCCCGTCTGGCGCTCCGATTCCGCGTGGTAAGTGGTGAAGGCAGAAAGAGTGGTGAGAGCATCCTTTTGGGTGAGGAAATAGCCTGTGAGTCTAGAGGTGCATCCATCAGCGAGGAGCATCATGTATACTGCACCTCCCAGAGATCTAGTTGATGCGGGACCCCACAAGTCGACATACACACAGTCATTTGGCTTATTTTCAATCTCGCGCTCGCCGTCGTATGGTCTCAAGGTATGTTTCCCATATATGCAATCTTCACAAAATCCTTTGACCTCGAGGTTCCCTTTCACAGATAAGCCATCTACCAGGTCCTTCTTGACTAGGGTTTGAATCGAGTCCGCTCCAGCATGTCCGAAACGGCGATGCCATCCATCGAGGTCCACTGGTTGATTGATTTGTGTGGCAATCATAGCCTGTGGGGTGTGTGCGTCCATCAATGAGTCTAAGAGGTACATCCCATTTGCGCCACGCCTGATTAATATTTCTCTACCCTCAGGGTCTTTAAATACAACCCTGCCTTGAGCAAATACAACTGAAAAACCTGCACGATCAAATTTCCCAATAGAAATAAGGTTTGCGGTGAGACTTGGCGTGTGGAGAGCATTGCGGAAGACCAATTCAGTCTTCCTGCCGTCAATTGTGACCTCCTTTTTGACCATGCCCTGACCAACGATCTGGAATACAGCCTCCTTTGACGCCGCCCTCCCTTCTCTGGGGATCTCAAGTACTTTGTACTCTGCAAATGCTTCACGATCTACGAAGCAGTGATCGCTTGCCCCAGAGTCTGCAAATGTCAATACACTTGACATCTGTCCAGGGATGATGGCCAATGCATACGTGGTGTGCATCGTTTGGTCTGATGAGGTGTCTGCGAGGTTTGCCGTTGGAGTGGACTTGATTGAGAGGGATGCTATGGCTTGCTCGCGGTTTCAAAAGTTTGGTGGGAACTGCCCCTCTTTTCCTCCGCCTCGCCAGTAACACTTATCAATTGTGTGTCCAACATGTTTACAATTTGGGTTGGTGCAGATAAGTTTTGGTTTTGACGTCGTTGTGGTTTGTAAAGCGGTGATGGACGGAGTAGTCGGTTTCTGCATCTTCAGGCGCTCCCAGTGTATCAACAATCCTGCAACTAATTCGGCTGAGGTTTTTGTGGAATACAGACTGGCTACAACAGTGTTCCAAGACTCAGGTAACGACATCAAAATAATGGATCTGAATGTGGCGTCGGATATGTTTGCTCCTCTCTCCGTGGCATTCTTCCATTTGATACGTAAGTCCGATAGATGGGCTAAGAGGTCCCCTCCATCTGTGAATCTCGTTCCACGCAATGCATTTTCAGCTCCCATAGCAGCTAAGTCTGATATGGTGCCGTAGGCTTCAGTCAATGACTTCCAGGCTTCTGCCGCAGAGCCGTCCATTGCTATGCCGAGGCCGACCGGGTTTTTACAGTTGTAGATAATGAGCGCAAGCGTCCACGCATCACAAACATCTCATTCATCCAGCGATGGGGTGCATGAGTTCCATGGTGTCGGCTCATCTGTTTTTTTGATCGCAAGGACCCTCTTCACCTCTTCTTCGTCCTCCTTGTTGCCTTTTGTGTTGGTGGTGCTTGGCTTCTTTATTACCTGTAGAGTATTGTAAGATACTAATATCTACAGGTTCTTGTAAGTAGAAGTAATTTGCGTAAGTAACGGCCGACGTACCCCTCAGAGTTCACGACATAGCCAGTGAAACAACTGAGGAGTACGTCCGTTGATGGCCATATTTATACTGTGAAATAAGGTTTGAGGATAAAGATTGACAAATAACAAATTGTTGCGCCGTGGTGGCGCAACATAACAAATAAATAAATAATAGGTAATCAAGAAATTGTAAATGAAATAATTACCGCGCTGCCTGCAAGTGCTGACTGGAGTCATACTCCAACAACATCCATCCCAGAACACTCACATGAAATGACAGTGATGTAGTGTACTCCAGTTGTGTGAACAATCCATTGTATTGGATTCCCAAAGCAATCATATCTGTCCATACGGAACCCGTTCGTGGCTGGCCGATCTTCTGGAATATCTTCTATTGGCACATTATTCTCTGGGTCCTGTTGCTCTTCCTCTTCCATGATTTGATCAAGGCTGGCATCCTGAAGTCTGCTCAGGAAATCTGAAGTCATGGATGGATGCGCTGCCAGATGTCCCGGATTGCTATCCGCTGATGGAAGTTCAACATCCAGTTGATATTCGAGTCGTAGAAACTCTTGCTCCTGAATGTCCTTTTTCCGCTTGTGGTCCTCAAGAGCCCTGACCCTGACCTTCCCTTGATGACAGTTTGCATGCAATGAATTGTGTTGGATATAGAAATACCCTCCAGTATCCAACATATTCATTGGTTGGAAATACCTACCATTCCATACTTCAGGTCAGTGAAACTATAGAAATACCCTCCAGTATCCAACATATTCATTGGTTGGAAATACCTACCATTCCATACTTCAGGTCAGTGAAACGGGTTGGAGTCGTGTGTGCAGCGGAAACATCTGCGACAGAATATTCTTGACCCAACGCAATCACGGCATCGCCATCATGTGAGGTAATGGTCAGGACAAGCAAGGCAATCAGTAACGTCATCCATTGATTCACAACCAAGCAATCCATTGAGCAACTGTGGAACATGGTTGATGAAGTCGTTAAGATAATCTGCCTGTGTCTATGTATGAACTTGAATAATTCGCTCTCAATAATAGCATACATTCAAATCACCTTTACATGCCTTATGGATATGGGCATTGTATCATCTACATCATCTACTGTTGGATTATTGTCCAAGTGTGCAAAGTTATCATCATCTGCAAATGCCGCAGGTGGTGCACCAGTTACAATGGGAGCAGGACCCAGTGGTAGCCGTTGTGTTATGAGGACTGGCAACCCTCGTGTGTTCTGAGTGAGTCGTGTCCTTTCCTCAGCAAACGGGATGAGGTCCCTTTGTCTGATGACTGTTGTTTTTGGTCGCTTGCGTTTCTTTAGAGAGTTCAGGTTCATGATCAAAATATCTATGGCCAGGACCTAGCCATTGTACGGGATATCTAATGAGACTGCTCATCGATATCGGCAATATGCCCCAATTTGGATGGGCCGGATACCAGCAGACAGCAGACCCTATCCATTGAAGACAAACAGAATCCGTTTGTCATCAACAGACACTGAACGGAAAATCTATATTTTATCATGTGATCCTTTGGTTGAGAACTGTGTGGTTGCAGAAAATTATATTGTCTACAAACATGTCTGCCCTCCTGCAACTGCCTGAACCAATATTTTCACCAAAGAAAAGACGAGTGGAACCGATATTTACAGCGGAAGAAAGATCTATCTTTGAACCATACAAGGAACTCTACTGCTCCTCAACTACTCCTCAAGCTCGGACTGCTATCTTGAAGGATAAAATCCTAACGGATATTTTCAACTACTGGGCCACTAAGGGGACAGAGCCAAAGACAGGGGAAGAGTGGGCAGAGAGAATCAAAGTAGGTACAGCAACTCATTGCAAAGAACTAGACATCATTTGCTTGAATAGAAGGTTGTCCAGTATATCAAGAATTGCTGGCGCCCTTATTACCAGCATAAAGATCCAAAGGTGCTCCTGAAAACTTCACTGTGAGATGTTGTCCGGCAGACAATGGCAAAGGAGATAAACAAGGAGATCCAGAACTTGTTGAGGGGTAAGGATCACAACGCCTCAGGATTGGATGCATTTGCACAATATAATGTGGCTGTCAAAAATGTTATGCATCAACTCACACCGCAGGAGGAAAGTTGTTTACGGAAGATGGCGGCAGAATGGAGCAAAAAAGGAAATCTGCCAGAAATTCAGCACAAGTTGGTACTCCTTCCGTCCCCCATCTGTCCTCTATTCGTTGTACATCCATCCACTTGATTCCGCTTTCTAATTGTTGTACATCTGTCCGCTTGATTCCGCTTTCTAATCGTTGTACATCCATCCGCTTGATTCCGCTTTCTAATCATTGTCTCTCCAGGAAGGCCTGAAAGCACGGTTTGAAGCGTGTGGACGATGCAGATGTGCTTCGATTTAGAGAGATGGGCATGTTGAGTTGGACTGTT
>JAMWFC010000133.1:158187-265836 GCA_027475525.1 Macrolepiota albuminosa
GTATCCTGCCCTCTTGTTCTTCCTCTTCCTCTTCCTCTTCATCCTCGTCCTCATCCTCGTCCTCCTGCTCCTTCTGTTGACGATAGGTACCAGGAGGAGGTTGACCAATATAGGTCACCCGTTTTGGCTTCTTGGAATTTGGCGACGGACCAGACAAATCTCCTGCCGCTGGAGGACTCGGTCGTTTTCTCTTCTTCGGAATCGGTGATGGACCAGACAAATCTCCTGCTTCCGGCCTATGACCTATCCGGTCTTCTCGTGCCGGTGCCATTGACAGACCGGCCTTGGTCAACGGATCAGGTTGTTCTTTGCCCTCACTTGGTTCTTCCCCCCTTCCGCTCCTCTGGGTCCATTTCTTCGCAGCGTCCTTCAACCGCCTGGTCATATCCTCGTCAGAAAGCTTGCTCTGGAGTAGCGGGATAACTTTGTTGATGAAACTTCTCCTGGCATCAAGGAGGAGTTTCTTGTCATCCTTGACGTCCCTAACCTTGAACCACATGTCAATCTACAGGACGACTATTAGTGCATGTCTATTAGGCAGGAGTGCTTGTATCTTACCAGGTCCTTCTGCTGTGCTTTGAGTTGTCGCAGGTCTCCTCTGAGAGCAAGGTATAATACTCGAACATCCGCGTCAACGACCTGTTGGTGGAGTTCTTTGTTAGACATGGCGGATGGAGGATTAAAGAAACGGACAAGAACTTTACACGAAGCAAGTTCTGAAAATAGATATCATGTGACCCTGTTTAAATTACAAAAGAAGTTTGATTTATTGCTTGACAAAACCTTACTTTGTTTATCTTACAGTTTAGTAAATAACAATTAGCTAAGCAGGTCAAAAATTGCAAATGTCTTAATGTTTATTGCACTAAGCAGGAGTCAAACCCACCTACTGCAACACACAATGAACACCAATGGATAATATTCCACTAGACCATCAATGCTTACTGTACACTGCTATAGTCTAAATAGATATCATGTCACTCTGTTTAAATTAGGACCTTACTTTGTTTATTATACTGTGTAGTAAATAACAATTAGCTAAGCAGGTCAAAAATTGCAAACGTTTTAATGTTTATTGCACCAAGCAGGAGTCGAACCCACCTACTGCAACATACAATGAAGACCAATAGATAATATTTCACTAGATTATCGATGCTTACTGTACACTGCTATAGTCTAAATAGATATCATGTCACTATGTTTAAATTAGGACCTTACTTTGTTTATCATACTGTGTAGTAAATAACAATTAGCTAAGCAGGTCAAAAATTCTAAACAGTTTGACGTAAATGCACTAGTAGGAATCGAACCCGTCTACTGCAAGACATAAAAAAGACCAATAGACCACCGATGCTTGCTGTACATTGCTATGATGTAAATAAACATCAGTCTAATATTCTGTGTGTGGTCAAAAATTTTTGAGTTCGATGTCAATGCACTAGGGGGAGTCAAACCCACCTATTGCAAGATACAAGGGATACCAATTGGAAATATTCCACTACACCACAGACGCTTCATGTATAATGCTATGGTGTAAATCAATATCAGTCTAATATTCCACTACAAACCATGGTTTTCCTCTTTCCTGTATACTTCTATGGTGTAAATAAATATCAGTCTAATATTGTCAATTCAATACAGATGCACCAGTTGCAGTAAAATCTCTATCCATTCAAATTCTGTATGGGTCCATTTGTGCACTACATGAACACCGTCCTGACTTGTAGCAAGCGCCTGTGGTACAATGGAATATTCATCAATTGATATTTCATATTGTGCACAAGAAGTGGGTTCAACTCCTACTAGTTCACATTATATAATAGCAGCAGGCCACTGACGTCCGCTAGCATCATGAATTTGATCCATTGAAAACTCCAGAGATTTCTGCAGTGGCATAAAATGGACGAGTTTGCGCATGTGGTCATTCCAGTGCTCATGACCAGTTGATAATACACTGTGGCGGGCTACCTTTGTGCTGGTCTTTGTAAAAAAGGTAGTCAGCCCTAGTGTATCGTCACTTGTCATGTGAACTGGAATGATTTCATGTGTCAACTCCTCCATCCTTTCTCGTTTCAGTAATTCCTAGAGTTTTGGTCAGATCCACTACCACAGGCGCATACTCCAGGTCAGTGCGATGTATATGTAGAGCAAAAATGCACCCATATAAAAACACAGCATTAGTCCCTGTTAAGGTGAAGTAGGAGTAGAACCCACCACTGTACACAATATTGAATATCAATAAATGAATATTCCACTGAACCACTGGGACTGGTTGCACCGCTGACATCAGCTGGCTCACATGCCGACGTCAGCTACCAAATGAATATTCCACTGAACCACTGGGACTGGTTGCACCGCTGACATCAGCTGGCTCACATGCCGATGTCAGCTACCATCCGCTACTGTCCGCTGGCATGCCAGCGGACAGCGGACACTCATGCACCCTCTTCTGCCCTTCCCCATCTTTCTCCCCAGTGCCATCCTCTCCACTCCCCACACTACCTCACACGCCACCCCCGTCCACCACATGCACCCCGCTTCCCTCCTCCCCCCTGACCTGACGTCCGACGTCTGCTACGTCCACACGCCACCCCCGTCCACCACATGCACCCCGCTTCCCTCCTCCCCCCTGACCTGACGTCCGACATCTGCTACGTCTGCTGGGGTACCAGCGGACACCCACGCTCCTCCCCTTCCCCCTTCCCCCTCTTTCTCCCCACCCCCATCCCTCTTCCGCCACCCCCCACGCTCTCCGAGATGCCACCCCATGCAGCGGACACCCACGCACCCCGTTTCCGTCTCTTCCGCCCTGATGCCAGACAATGCCACACAATGCCGGACGATGCCGGGGGTTGCCGACGGATTCCTGTGGATGCTGACAGATGCATGACGGATGCCGACGGATGCCAGCGGGTCACGACAGCTGCCGACAAACTCCGACGGATGCCAGCTGATGGCTGCTGATGCCAACACCCCTTTCAGGCCACAAAAACTCTTTTGAGAGGTATGCCACCCTCCTTCCACCTCAAAAAATCCATACGGGAACCTGCGAAAACATAGGTGGGCATCCATTCATTGTGTTATCCGACCTTTGAATCTATCCATTAGTAATGGACCTGTGGTGCAATGGTTAAATGTGCGTTCTGTTGCTGGAGGCTTTCTCAAGGCCGGGGGTTCAATTCCCCCCCACAGGCATACGGTGGGCAAGATGAAGTTACTTTTTTCCTTGGTCCAACCAGACTCCGTGGACCTGCATAGGCCTCTGTGGATGTCTGCTGGTGCCCTGCGCAGGCCTGGGAGGGCCTGCGTAGGTTTGAGTCCGTCGACGTACGTCTGCGTAGATGTCTGCTGGTGGCTTGCATAGGCCTGCGTAGATTTTCAGGGCCCTTTTGTGGACGTACACTGGTGTCGGGGGTGGGAAAAGGATGGAAGGGGAGACGCGCAGCCTCGAGTTATTGCGGGGAGGACTGGAGAGGGGAGAGAAGTGGGGAACCTCGAGGAGGGTTTATTCATGCCATGAAGTCCGCCAATGGAGGAGGTTTTCACTCGTGTGCTGATGCCCGCCGGCAGCCGCTGACACACATTGACGTCCGCTAGTGTCCGCTGGCATCTGCCGGGCCTGCACGTGCATGTGTGTGCCTGCCTTTTATCGATCCACTGGACCGTGTCATACAGCACATTGTGACACGTCCGCGGCTCTGTATTCTATGGCACTGTGGGGACTGCTCCACTCCAGTGTAGCGGACTCCGCTGGACACGTATGATACGGCACAAAGCAGGCTCCCGTACAACATATGACACGTACTGTTGTGATGTCTCTATGTGGTGTTGAAAGAATAGAAACAGTGAAATGAAATAATGTCAGGAGAAATAAGAGAATGAATGGAAGGAGAGTGAAGAGATAAGGAGTGAGAAAAGGAAGAAATGAGGAGTCCTCTGACAGAGTGCCTCCTATACATAGCCATTGCGACTTGACTGGACATTGCATTTGTGGTACAACAACTATCCCAATTCCTTGAAAACTACGACAGATCACATTGGAACACTGGCATACAGCTGCTATGCTACCTAAAAGGGACACAAGACCTTAAGTTACGACTAGAGGGCCCCTCTATTGTACTGCAAGAGTTCACTGATGCCGACTGGGCAAGCTGCCTTGACACTAGACAAAGTATAAGCAGATACACATGGTCTCTTGGCACGGGTGCAGTATCTTGGTCAGTACGGAAGCAGAAGACGGTAGCAACGTCCTCGTGCGAGGCTGAGTACATGGCAGCTTATGAATCGACTAAGGAATGCATCTGGCTACGCATGCTGATGAAAGCGCTGGGCTGGGACTTCACCAAAAAACTAACCACCCTCTTCTGCGACAACAAGGTGGCAATATCATTGTCGGAAGACCTCACGGCTCATGCAAGAGTCAAACACTTTGACATCAAATATCATTTCATCCAAGAACGAGTACAATCAGGCGAGATTATCATTAAATACATCAACACACAAGATAACATCGCCGATATGTTCACAAAGGCCTTACCAAAGCCCCTGTTCACACGTCTCTGCCAAATACTCAGTGTTTCCTAACAACACCACGACTCCTACGTGAGAAGGAGTGACCAACCTGGTTTGTGGTAAGGAGGAGTGTTGGGACATCACAAATGTGAAGATGTGAAGTGACAGTATGAAAGAGTACCATGAACCATTGTCAGGGATACAGTGGCCGTCTGCTTTGTCTGATAGAACACATATATCAAGGACTCAATAGCTAGAGTACCCTCAGTTCCGTTTACACGCTACTGAGGGTACGTTACACAATTTACTACAACATAAACTCACACTAATGATACTCATACCTAGATTGATTACTTACTACGTGTTATTCTAGGTACACAAATATAGTTCCGTTTACACGCTACTGAGGATTGATTACTTACTACGTATTATTCTAGGTCCGGACAACGGTTTGACCTCATACTTAGTGTCACAGTTCTAACATCACAGTTCTAACAGTAGTCATCATTGGAATGTTGATGAAGGGATGATGACACACTAGAAATGTTACACAGAACTTTGAAGTCAACATGCAGAAGGGAGAGTTACTCCTTATCAATGTCAAAGGTTGAATTCGGCGAGAGCATCACATTAGAATTACATAATTACAAGTTAATGTCTGGATTGGACGTACATACAAAGCAAGGTCCTAAATGAACTCTAATTTTACAGTGACACATCACTCTTATCAGGGAGAAATCGGTGATTGATGATAAAAAAGAACCAGGATTGCAAACAATTGACATCAATATCTTTCTATAAAGTGATGTGGTACTAAGGCTCCAACCGTTTAGTTTTTGTTTACAACTTGGAGTAAATTAAACAAACACAGTAAACAAACGGTAAACAAATGGTTTACAAACAGTTTACAGCCTCAAAATGAGATATATTTCGTTGAACTTGTCAAAGTATACAATACTAAATGAATCATCTAATTGAGACATGGCTGCATCTTCGTGGTGGTGAATTTGAGCAACCCCTGCTTAATCCAACACTTGGTCATCATTGCAGACATGATTGTTGTAGCCCGAAGTGAAGATTGGACATCAGTGCACAAATGACGGGACTTTGAGAAGAGACGTTCGACAGAAACACTCGTGCCTGGGATAGCCAGAAAATCTTGTGCCATGAGAGCAATCACTGGAAATTCATGGTGATACAGCTTGAAGTTCAAAGATTTCAGTGAGGCCCATGTGACGTTATATCCAACTAACCTTCCACCAAAGTAACGGAGTGTTTGGATCACCACGCCCAAACACCTTGTGTGCAACAAAAAATCTTTCGAGCTCACCAACCATCTCGGAAACAGGTGGAGGGCAAGGGTCTTCAACACTCGACATACTGACAGTGTCAAGGAATCCAAGTGGGCGTGGATCATAAGAAGAACTCGGCTTTTGAATTGGTGCTGGTATATGATTTTTTGCATATTCACCATATACGTGCTTGAAAAGGGTAGAAGCATGTTCAGCACTGTCATTTCCAAGCTTTCAAAACCAGGAAATGCCGAGGTAAGGGTGAAGAACTGGAAAAAGTCTACTTTTGTATAAGTACACAAGAAAAGCCAAATAAGCACGTTGTAGCGTAGTCCGCTATGTGGCGTTGGCCACATAGCTTTACTTACTGTATAGTAGTAAATATTATATTATATTTATTATAATATAATATTATTTACATTAGTATATAATTAGTTTACCCTGCTGCTTACAAAGCAGCTTATTTTTGTGTTGTACTTCATAGTCAATAGACCGGACTGGTCTGATTCTGTGCAGTGTGAACACTAAGCTCACAATTCCTGTAACTTCGTTACATTTTTTTGAATCCGCCAGCTAGGATCTATTGCCTAGCATCCGACGTCAGTCGTTGAGTTTGTTGACAGAACTCTATCAGCTTCTCAAGCTTCTCGCACAGCCACACCGTGCAAATTTCAAACAGGGGATCGATGAGTAATCCCATATCTGCAGCGCCCACTGACGGCGGGCGAAATGCCCACGACCTACGGGGAGACCCAGCAGACACCCAGGACGCGTCAGCGTCCAATGCGGGTCAGGTAAGACCCAAGGCTCGAGACTGGGGTCAGAGTACCGACCTGGCCGGGAATGAGAGCGAGGCCCAGAGAGCTGAAAGCTCACAGCAGGATGGTCCACAATGCCTCCAGGACAAGATGCCCAGGGGATTAACGCCCCCAGCTATGCAGCTGCCAGGAGGACTGCAACGGTCAAGCCAATTGGCTTCCAAAGGACCCCCAGAGGACGGCCAACAGTCAACCAGCGCCTATGGCGCCCCAGGAGACGCCGAGTCGTCAGTACGGACTGGGAGAGCCCTCCCTCCGAGCCGGAGTAGTGGGACGCCTATGGCGCCCCAGGAGACGCCGAGTCGTCAGTACGGACTGGGAGAGCCCTCCCTCCGAGCCGGAGTAGTGGGACCAGGCGGTCCACCGTGGGCTCAATGCCTTTTAAAATGGCGGAAGCCCGCATAGAGGAGGTACCGGAGGAGGCTGCAAGGCCTGAAGTATCCCACGCAGAAAACCAATTTCCGTGCACACCAGCAGTGGAGGAAGCTCTGGAGGTTGTAGAGCTTCCAGAGGAGGTGATGGAGTCGTCAAGTGACGACGACGCCGGAGCAGAGGAACAGCGGCTGAAAACCGCGTACACCATGTGCTTGCAGGTGTTCTGGGACTTACACCCAGAGGTGATGAAATACACCACCCAAGCGCGACTCGAGCGCTACGCGTCAGCCCATATAGTAGCACTTAGGTGACAAGGGCACAAAGTGCCCAATGTATTCAGTACGAAATATACTGATTTGATGGTGAGAGTGCTCACTATGGAGCTGCAAATGTATGTGCAGCGTAAGGCCACACGGCAATCGGGGGTCTCGACCCCCTGGAGCCACACGTCTGAGGAATGCTTGGCACGACGCAATCAAGACGTCGGAATCGAGCTAGTGGAGGCACTAGCATGGGCGCAAGAAGTGCCCGAAGTAAGACCAGTGAGTACTTTTTATACTCCAGCAGGACAAGGGTGGCGTGAGGAGCCCCCGCACATGCGTAACCAAGACCGTAGGACAGATATGTCAGGTCCGGATGGGCACAATAGTACTGTGCTCAAAGTGGAGAGTGAGGCATCCATGATGCCGCGTGTGCCCATGGCCGAAACGTTGAGCGACAGAGTCGCGTATCAACGTATGCGCAATGGTGACCTCAGGACTAAGGGACAGTCCCTTATCAACGATCAGGGCATCGTATTTGAGGGCACTAAGCCCATTGATGAGATGTGTCGTCAATTTGTCACGCAGGGTCAGGAGAATCAAGCTTCTCCAGGTCCAGGGCGGCGCAACGATCATGATCGAGGAGACTTCCTCGATCGAGATGGCGCCACGAGACGTGATGTCCCTGGTAACGGCCAGGATGACGGCCCTAGGTCGATTCCTCGAGACGAGGGCAATTATGCCCACAGTCAAGGAGGCTCGGGACGTCCTCCGCAAGGTGGACGAGGGAAGTCACTTCCCCATGCCGCTGATTTGGCGACTAGATCCCTGGGTCAGCGGGAGGCCATTCGAATGCATCGTGAAGCCATGCACGATCGCCTGCATCTAATTTGGCAACTAGATCCCCGGGTCAGCGGGAGGCCATTCAAATGCATTGTGAAGCCATGCATAATCGCCTGCATCGAGTAGTTGATGATGCCCTGGGCGTAACCTTATGGTTACCAGATGGAGTGAAGCTGCGTAAAGCAGACAGTAGGCACATTCGCGCCTATACAGGCACGTCCAAGTTCAGCGACCTGGAAGATTGGGCGATGGATGTATGCACCCATCTTGCCATGTGCTTATACAGAGGTGACCGTATGGAACGAGAACAAATCTTTGTTCTGCCTGAGTTCTTGGCTGGAGAGGCCATGGGTTGGTTTTGACGGGCAGTACTGCACGTCAACCGTGTCCAATATGACTGGACATTTAAAGGAGTCCTTACAGGACTGTACAATCGATTTGTACACCCCTCAACGCTCCAGGATGCACGGCGGGACTTCCAGTCTGCCAAGTACACCGAGAAGTTGGGAGTACAAGGGTTCTATGATACCCTTAATGACCATGCCCAGAACATGGCAGTATACCCGGACGGGTATACAATGCTTGAAACGTTCTTGGATGGCATTCCAGCGGACATGCGCCGCTATTTGATATGTGAGGACGGATTGTCCCCAGAAGTCAACGATGTGGAAGAATTTGTGGCATATGCCATCCGGTATGAGCAGTCTCTGAAGACTGCTAACCACTACGAACATCGGAGTGGACACAAAGGGGGACCCAGGCGACTACCGCCTGGTGGGACACCCTCACGGGGTCAGCATGTGGGGACCTTCCTGGCCAAAAAGACTGATTTGGACTGTGACCGCAACACGCAGTTTGTTGTATGCAGAACCCCTGCTGCGAACCAAGGGCAGAGCCGCCCACGCCCAGAGCGGGCGCCAGACGGAGAACGTCCTAAACCAAGGCCGGACTTCAAGCCGGCCAACCCACTGGGGCAGTCGGGGACTTGTTTTGTGTGTGGCCAACCAGGCCACTACGCTACCAACTGCCCTGCGAAGCCAGGAACCCTGAGGAAGGGGTATACACCCCGCACCCACCTTCGAGCTGCACATACTGCAGCCACGAGTGGGAGTGATGGAGACGTATCTGCCGATTCTGAGGCAGAGCACCCCACAAACGACCAGGAGCCCCCAGAGGAGGCATCGGGTGCCGAGCCCGAGAGTGTGGTCGTGGAGGGGGAGGAGTAGGTCACAGTCAACGTATATGACGACGTCTACAACAATGAGTATTACAGTCGTGACAGTGACTCTGAGTGCCTAGCGGCGATGACGGATTGGCCGTCCACAAATGATCCCGAATGGAATAACATGGTTTGGATGAAGAAGGTGACCCTTCGTCGTGCAGAGGGCACTTTGCAGCGCCCTACACTGAAACGAGCAGACAAGGAGTGCCTGGTCTCATATGTGGACGTAGACGGCCACAAGGCATGGACCCTATGGGACTCTGGGAGTACTACATCGGGCATAACGCCCCAGTTCGCCCATGTGTACGGAATATCTGTGCAGGAGTTGGATACGCCATTGGCGTTACAGCTGGGCACCGTAGGGAGCCGAGCCATGGTGCAGTATGGGACAAATGTGAATGTCCAAACGCCAGGCTCACGTAGCCGGGAATACATGGATGTAGCGAACTTCGATCGCTACGATATGATACTGGGAACGCCATTCATGCGGCGTAACAAAGTCATACTAGACTTTGACCAATGTCAGGTACTAGTGAATGGGAAAGTGATCCCAGCCAAACGAGCAACAGCAGACGACACTGATAATCGTCTGCGACGTCATCGCACTACGGAGAAACGCAAGGACTCTCCATGACTTGGCCGGCGCAGAGTGCCGGCTGTGGAGGATGTGGAGGAGGAAGTGCAGGCTATGCCTGGACTGAGCGCAGACCACAACGTGGTAATGATGAGCGAGGAGGAGTATCAAGCCTCCAAGAGGAGCAACGAGCGACTAATTGCTCCTGAGATTCGAGGTGCAAGGCCTCCAGACAAACGCCATTGAAAGGCGAGACGACAGGAGGACTCAGTGGATGTATGTCCACCTACGTCCTCACGAGTCAAGTTGGAAGACTTGAAAGACAGCATCCGAGAGGCGGAAGCCTCAGTAGAGGGGGACACATGGTCCCTATGGGAGCGACCAGCCCCCCTGCCAGAGTACGACTGGGCATATGACCCCCAAATGCCGCAAGAGTGGAACGAGCTGGTGGCAGCCACGTGTGCGCAAAATGCGCACCAGAGACGGATGACCGTCAAACCAGTGTATTGCCAGCCAGCCCCGGACGAGGTGTCCGTAGCGTACTTGCTTGTACGTAAGGGAAGAAGCCTCATGGCTTATAAGGCAGCGGCAGTGGGTGCTCCGCTGAGACTACATATACCCAATGACAGTGTCAATCGAGTGCTCGCAATGCGCGAGCAGTATGCACCGCCGCCTCGACCACCCTCAGAGACGGTGGAAGTACTTCCCCCGGTACGCATGAAGGGGAAGCAGAAGGCGACAAGCCTTCGTGAGGAAGATATCCCTCGGTTGCATCAGCAATGGCAAGAAGAATTTGCCGACATGGTCAATGGGACCAAGGAGGAGCTCCTGCCATGGCGGGAGGTGAACCATGAGATTAATCTCATAGACGAGAACAAGCAGTATAAGTACCACTTGCCGCGCTGCCTGCGTGCCCTCCAGGAGCAACTACGCGATAAAACTAATCGCTACTTGAATGCTCAATGGTGGTCCCCATGCACCACCGCTCAAGCTGCACCATTATTGTGCATCCTGAAGAAGGATGGAACCCTTCAAACAGCTCTTGATGTGCGTCAGCGCAATGACAATACCATAAAGGATGTAACTCCTTTACCAGATCAAGAGGTGATCCGGGAAGACGTGGCTCGGGCGAAGTATTGCTTGAAGATTGACCTTACTGACGCTTACGAGCAGGTGCGCATTCGCACTGAGGACGTACCCAAGACCGTATTTGCGTCGATCATGGGTACATTCACGAGCAATATAATGCAGATTGGAGACTGCAATGCTCCAGCAACTTTCCAGAGGCTAATGACCTCTATCTTCCGAGACGTAATAGGACGTTTCATGCACGTCTACTTAGATGACATATTCATCTACTCGGATACTATGGAGGAGCATGAGCAGCACCTCAGAGTCGTATTCGAACGACTGCGCAAGTACAAGTTGTACTTGAAGTGGAAAAAATGTGAGCTCTATGCTCAGAGTATAGACTGCCTAGGGCATGTCATAGATGAGCGGGGTATCCACCCTGATCAGGACAAGCTCGATCGTATTCGGGAGTGGCGCACGCCCCAAAACTACAATGACATCCAACAATTCGTTGGCCTTGTCAACTACATATCGAGCTTCTTGCCCAATGTCACAGCCTATACTGGGCCACTTATGGCCATGACGCAGAATGGGTCACCGTTCAATTGGAGGCCGTTGCACCAGCGGTGCTTTGAGATGGTCAAACGGATCTGTACAAAGACTCCGGTGATTCGACCAATCGACCTTAGATGGGACGAGCCGATATGGCTCATTTGCAACGCGTCCAAGACAGGCGTCTGAGCCATGTACGGCCAGGGAAGCAGCTGGCAGACGTGCCATCCAGCAGGGTTCATGTCGAAGAAGTTCACGATGGCCCAGCAAAACTATGCGGTGCACGAGCTGGAGACTCTTGCCATACTCGAGGCCCTCCTCAAGTGGGAGGATAAGCTGATGGGATATCCCATCCACATCATAATGGACCACAAGGCCCTTGAGTTCTTTAAAACTCAGGTGAACTTGTCGCCGCGTCAGCGACGGTGGATAGACTACATGTCGAGATACCAGTTCGACATCACCTATGTTAAAGGTGAACTCAACAAAGTGGCAGACTGCTTGTCACGCTACTTTGAGAGTGATGTAGTCGGATACCAGGAGCTCAGGAAGCATGTCCTGAAAGTACGCGCTATGCGTGACGATGAACGGAGGCGAAGCACTCGCCTCAGAGAGCAGCGTGAAGAGCGGGACATAGCCGCCCAGTTGCTCAAGAAGCATGAAGCCATGGACCCAGCATCCACTAGGGAGCACGAGCACCACAATGTACCTGTTACGCTTGCGGAGATGCTCGAAGGCGAATTGCCTTCATCCCAGCCTCCTAGCCTGGTCAATGACGGCTTCCAGCAGGAGGTGGTGCAGGACTATGGTGATGATTCTCTCTTTGCCGAGATAATCGCCAATCCTGACGACCATCCTCGGTTCAGGCATGAGCCTGGTGGACTC
Source organism: Macrolepiota albuminosa (assembly GCA_027475525.1). NCBI lineage: Eukaryota > Fungi > Basidiomycota > Agaricomycetes > Agaricales > Agaricaceae > Macrolepiota > Macrolepiota albuminosa. The sequence goes on from JAMWFC010000133.1 coordinate 170,592, forward strand.
ATCACGACGGAGAACCGTCAAGGGGTGGCAGTGGTATGCCTCCCCTGTACGCGAACCATTGTTATGCGGGCCTTGGACCAGGCCCATGCCCTGGTGGGGCACTTTGGTGCCGCCCGGATGTTGGGCTACATCCGGAGATGGTATTGGTGGCCACGTATGGCCCAAGAAGTGACTAAGTTTTGCGCATCATGCACAGCGTGTCAGACGGCAAAGTTGCCCCCTGGATCCCCTCCCGGGAAGCTACACCAGCTACCCGTGCCGGTGAAACCTTGGGATTCGATTGGAATGGACTTCGTAGGTCCCTTTCCCGAGTCCAGAGGGTTTGATTACCTCTGGGTGGTCATATGCCGCATGACGAGCATGGTGCACCTCATACCGGTGCGAACTACGTTGACGGCTAAGGAGCTGTCTTGGATCTACCTGAGGGAGATCGTTAGGCTGCATGGGCTGCCTAGCACCATTGTGAGCGACCGTGACTCGAAGTTCACGTCTCAATGGTGGAGAGAACTCCACAAACTGCTAGGAGCGCGACTCCTCATGTCGATGTCCTTCCATCCTCAAACGGATGGGCAGACAGAGCGGGCTAACCGCAGTATAGGTCAGATTCTGAGGGCAGTTGTTTGCCCTGACCAATGGGACTGGGTGGACTGGTGCCCACTCACTGAGTTTGCAATTAACGCGAGTATCTCAGATACCACAGGGTATGCGCCCTTTGAACTCAACGGAGGGTACTTGCCCTCCATGCTGCACAAAGTTCGTGCTGATACGGTGGCTCACCGCGGAGTTGTCGAGTTTGCCAGGCAGGCCCTGGAGAACATCGCGGCGGCGCATGACGCCATCATAGAGGCACAAGTCTTCCAGGTGAAAAACACCAATCACCATAGGCAAGCAGACCCGCCAATAGCAGTAGGAGCGTTGGTCTACCTATCAACGCGTAATCTGAAGCTCCCAAAGGGACGGGCGAGTAAACTCTGCCTGAAATGGGTAGGCCCATACCGCGTCCTAGATGCAGAGCCAAGTACCTCCAACTACGTGCTGGAGTTGCCTCTGGCATTACAGGAACGACACATCGTTCCTAAGTTTCATGTGTCACTGTTGCGACCGTACAGCGTGTCTGACGATGCGCTGTTCCCTAACAGGGCAACCCCGGGCCCCTATGATTTTGGGGCTTGAGACAATGACAAATGGTTCGTTGAGTGCATAATTGGGCACCAGTGGACTGAGCGTAACACGCTCAAGTTTGAAGTACGTTGGTCCCTGGGGGACACAACATGGGAGCCACACTCCCATTGCTCCAAGTTAGCAGCACTTGACCATTATTTGGAGTTGAGGGGCGTTAAGCGCCCACATCAATTAAGTAAGCGTGCTGGCGCTTAATTTGATCGGCAGTGCCGATCGCGGCTTGGCTGAGTTGGTCAGCAGCTGTGGCTGAAACACGTCTTAAAAGGCGAAATTTCTTTTTCGCTTTTTTCCCAACCATGGACAACATGCCTGTGGACCTGAGTGAACAGCAGCAGCAGCAGTTTGAGAGTACGCCGTTGGTCTTACCGCCAGCTGAAGGGGGGGGGGGCAGATGGCTCCCCCGCTCGCCCAAAATGCGCCCCAGTGGGGACAATCGCAACAAGCTGTGGGCTTCCCACAGCAGCAGCAACCACCAGCGGCGGGCTACCTGCCACAGCAGCCGGTGATCAGTGGCTATCTGCCACTTCAAACCATGCAGGGCAACTTCATGCCCCAGAACGCACCTGGGGGCGGCTATCAGCCCCAACAACCATTACCGGGCGCTTATGCGCCACATCACACCGAGGGCCAATCCCAGCAACAGGCCTACGGGGGGCTAGTCAGCCTCCAAGCAGCACCAGGATGGGGGCAGTTTGCCCCTGCTATGGCGAGAGGGGCTCTGGGCGCACATTCTTTTCCCCAGTTTATGGCCCCGGCGCACTACCCTGGGATGGGTGGTGTGCCTGTAATGATGCCGTACCCCCCGGCTTGGATGGGGGCTTGGGGTGCAATGCCCCAGTACAGCGACTCGCATGAGTCGCAAGCCAAGGGAGGCCGGTCGATTTCCCTGTCGACCACAGCACCAATTGACAATCTAGAGGGACACAAAGCATCTCTCATGCAGGCCACCGCGGCCATTGAGAGTACAGAAACTCTCAATACAGAACGGAGCATCAGTTCATCAGCTGATGCGCCGACGGAGAGCTTGGCCAAGCTCTCCTTGCTACAGCGGCTGGAAATGCCGCACCAATCCGAGCCCAGCTCAGAAGAAGAGTCGCGTCCTCGACGCAACAAAGGAAAAGCACAGGCTGTCGAGCCCACTCACAACCAGGACTTAGTCCTGGCTACCCTTCTCCAACGTCTGGGAGATAACAGGTACAATGTACCTGCAGAGTCATCATTCCTCTGCGATGCGGAGGCAGTCGTCCTCATCTGCCGGATGATGGACAACATGGATCATATGCGTGCTCAGCGCAAAACTGATCTCCTTGCCCTTTCAGCCGCTCGTAAGCGGCAGACTACACCCCCGAGTCGGGACACCGACTCCAGCAAAAGGGCGCGTCGGCAAGGAGTGGAGGATGTGCCCTCCCGCTCGATTAAGTCGAGCGTTGCTGCCCCTGGCCGGGAGGCCGGCCTAGGACGGGACATCCTCCCCTATGAAGATGTTCCTGCTCCAGCCGCTCCCCGGCTTATCCAGCGCCTCGCAAGCGGCACGTCTGAGGTCGCATCTTTGCAACCAGTATCCATGGTTTCCACCACGTACTCTGGGGAGCAGAGTTCCAGGGGCGTGAGCACACGCCCCACCGAGGCTAAGGCCTCACTACCCCGAAAGGATCGTCGGGGTAAGCAACCGGAAGGGCACGCCTACGTCAACGTGCACTTCCCCGAGGATGCCCCGAAAGGGGCCTCAGGGGCTAACATCCCCTTTTTACCCGCTATACTGGTAGAGGGCCCACCAGCCCGACTCCCGTGGTGTGTGTGGGCAATGGACCCACGGTCTGAGAAGTCAGAGCCGGAGAGGCTGCCATCCCCGCCCTCCGACGACAATTGGTATGAGGAGCCTGAAGAGGCTCGTATGGAATCCCCTGTGCTGCACGAGACGGCGGCACAACGTATGGCGCGCAAACGGTGCAACAGCAATCGATGAGCTAAGATGGAGCGTCGGGCGCAGGATAGCGCCAAGCGAGGAGCTGCCCTCCTCGAGGACCAAACCGGGCGCATTCCTGATGCACTCGGTGTTGTGATCTATCGTGATCACACTATTGAGCTCCAGAACTCATTCTTTGGCGCGGGGTTAGCTCCCCAATTCTATTGGTCGCCAATGACCAATACTATCTTCGTCGGGCAAGAAGCCTGCGCAGCCAGGTCCTTCGAGGATGATAAACAGGGCAACGCCGCAGCAACGCCCCACAACAGTAAGGTGTACCAAGTGGCACCTCACGGGTTTCCCCACAGTCCTCAAGAAGTCCGCAGACTTCATGCACTGGTTAACAACCAGTTTACGCCGCTTTGTCAGTGTCAGTTGGGCTACCTCTTGCTCAACGAATTCAAGCGGGTGGCGCTCAACTGCCACCCTACGGCCCAAGACAGAGCTATGTCTCATTTACTCGACGAGGTCGAGTATAGGACTATCGTGGTACCCTTCGTGAGTCCAGAGGAGCGGGAGAACGTCCCGCAAATAATTGTGCCGTCGCGGCTCTATCGCCGCAAGGAAGGAGGGAAAATTGCCTTTGTCAGCCTTACCCCTCCTGATCCAAAGCAACCATTTGCTTTGGACTACCTGGGCTCATACGCCCTCCTCTATGGACGTCCGGGAACGTCCAACGTATGGACCGGTCTGGCCATGGACTGAGCCATGCGCATTCATTGGCGCAGCCTCTTTGGGTTTGCGCTTGTATGCGCCCTCAGCGCCAGCCGCCCCTCCAAGGCCACGGTACACAAGTACCTGGCCTACGTCTTCGCCAGGCCAGGCCTCTACAAAGAGGCCATGGCTGAGTACGAGGCGGCCATGGGGCAAGTCTTTGAGCCTCTCCACGCCGACGACCCTACCTTCAAGGTTCAGGCTGTGGACATTCCGGAAGCATCAGCTTCTGTGTTCACTACTTCGGACGCGTTACGCGTCCTTCTTCACAATCAAGTTCCGGTCAGCTGGGCTGACCACGCGTATACTTATGGGGTCACCTACTTGGCCCATCTATTATTCAGCAACAGCCAGCTCTACAACGAGGCGGCTGCTATCGATGACAAGAGGCTACAACGCCTCGACCACTACGGTACACCCCAGTCCATCCCTCAGTGGGATGGGTGGCACGAGGCCACCATTGGCGATCGCCAATGCCTGATGCTCCAGGTACACCCCAGTCCATCCCTCAGTGGGATGGGTGGCACGAGGCCACCATTGGCGATCGCCAATGCCTGATGCTCCAGCAGCAGGACAGTCGTCGTGCATACGACGACGCGCTCGCCAAGGGGATGTACCTCTTCATCGGGCAAGACATTCATGCCCGCGAAATCTGGACGCGCCAGTACCCGTCTGACACCGGGGATCTGCCTGATCCCCAACCATCTGTCCCGGGGTCGACCATCGACCCCAATCTCACACTGTCCCCCCTCCGGGACTATGACAATTTCCTGCCAGTAGCAGGGCCTTCAGGCACGTCCTACGCGCCCGCACCCAAGGATGAACTCCTCAACTACGACATGGACGATGCAACTGCCGATCCATTCCAGGAGCCTGGGGACTCTCCCATTGCCCCCGTCCCAGACTTACCGACGGCATGACCATCGTATTATCTCAAGACCGTAGCTCGGTCTGATTGGGGGGTGTGTAGCGTAGTCCGCTATGTGGCGTTGGCCACATAGCTTTACTTACTGTATAGTAGTAAATATTATATTATATTTATTATAATATAATATTATTTACATTAGTATATAATTAGTTTACCCTGCTGCTTACAAAGCAGCTTATTTTTGTGTTGTACTTCATAGTCAATAGACCGGACTGGTCTGATTCTGTGCAGTGTGAACACTAAGCTCACAATTCCTGTAACTTTGTTACACCATAGTCAATAGACCGGACTGGTCTGATTCTGTGCAGTGTGAACACTAAGCTCACAATTCCTGTAACTTTGTTACACATGTACGTGTTGCAATAACATTATATTGACATCTGCAAGCCTTTTCATAGTATTCATTGAGTTTAGATAGCCCAGCCCTTGCAGCAAACACACACCTGTCCCCAACATCCTAATGCAATATACAGTAGAATTATAGTCAAATAGTAATGCAATTTGCCCTGTAACGTAGATATAACTAATGCATCACGATGGTAATGCAATTTTTTCTGTAACCTTACACATAACTAATGCATCAGTTATGCATTACTCAATTGCTAAATGCAGAAAAATGCATCAACAAGGGATTGAACAGAGGATCTTTTGTATAAATAAGCAGGAGATCAACAATATAACCAATAGACCACCATGCCATTGAAAATAATCTAAGTTACAAAATATAGATACTGTTGCAAGACCTGTCTAGTGCTCACACCAGTTAGCTGGTTAGGCCTTGGTTAGGGTTGTTAAGGTTTTGTTAGTATTAGGTAGTTAGTTAGAGGTTTGGTTAAGGCTTAGGACAGGTATATTTATTAAAGGGGAGCTTGTCTCCCCTTTACTACATGCGCTCTTTTACTTGAGTTAATGAGGCAACTTAGTTTAATGGTTAGTGCTATTAATTACTATGTGTTCAGGTCTGTGGTGCACAAGTTTGAATCTTGGTACTGCCCTGTTTTAGTAATTCTTTTTTTGCCTTACTAATGCATTAATTACACCATCCAAGTTACACTAGATATTGCATTACTATTCTACTGTAATTATACCACATTATGCATCAAAGTGTCGGGGTCGGCTGAAACACAAGAGAAGGAGGTTGAGAGGAATCATCGATGTAATTCTTGAGAGCTTTGATCATGTGCTCATACATCGGTAACACCCATGGAAGAGTGGGTGTCCCAGCACGAGACATCTGAAGGGTGACTTTAGTAAAGATCTAATAAATTATAGACATGTCAGAAGTCAGATCAGACAAGATTATCAAGTATGCACCTCAAGTAAAGATTTAAGGCTTTCAAGACGCTTCCAATCTTCTTCGTCGAGGCGGAGTAAATTAAGTTCCAAATAACCCTTCAGCCACCTATTGATAGCCTAGAAATAAGGTCATTAAAGCAAGCTAAATATATATTTTTATGGCTTAAACACACTTTTTTAAGAATCAAAGCACACTCAATTATAGAGTAAGTCCAATTCCACCGTGTTCGTGTCATGTTACATGTGACCGAACCCAGATACAGTAGTCAGTACATACAATTTCTTCTTTAGTTTGATTCATTCTCGTTATAGATACATCGTGTTGTTAACGCATCATGCTACATAGTACAATAAATTCTCGTTATAGACTTACTGTCGTGTTGCATTGCAAAACACCGTCAGTGGCATAACACTTGAATCAAACTAAATTTTTTTTATGCACGATGTCGATGACAGGTGCCCCCAAGGAAGAAGGCCCTGGAACCACAGAAGAACATACCGCAAAAATGGTTTTTCAGGCCTTGCAGACCGAGCTCATGGCACAGCTACAGACTGGCTTGGCAGAGATACAGGGTGGTCTGGACGTACTGGCAGCCTGGGTGACTTCTCTGGAATGCGCCGACCGCAGATCAGGACTGAAGCCCAGCATTAGCCCGCTTGAGAAGTACGATGGGGCATCAAGAACGCTCGCAGATCAATTTGTTAGCCAGGTCAAGGCTGCAGCCAAATTTGAGAGGTTCTGGGATGAGCGGCAGAAGGTGCTGTGGGCGCAGTGGTACCTGACAGGGTTGGCCTTGGCATGGTTGAGGGTTATCACCACAGGCTCCGATGACCCGGAGTCGAACCCACAGCGGTTTGGGTGGGATGCCTGGCTGACGGACTTCAAGGCGACCACAATGATCATGTGCATAGAAAGTTGATTCATCATGAAACCAAATCACAAGTGCATGGTGCACAGTTGGTGGAATATCCCAACCATGCACTTCTGACCAACGCCACAATTGTTCTTCAAAGATTTTCATAGCTGGAAGGAAAACCTTTTGTCGGTACTCAATTACGTCCTTTCGCTCATGACTATCAACATATTGGCCCTGAAAGTTTCTTTGCCATCAGTATCCCATCTTTTCCATCCATCTTTGTGCTGTTGCTAATGAAATTGTTTTTGTCTGCTGTAGACATTCTAGTACATCAGGTTTTTCACAATACTTGACAATGTCCTCAGCCACAACATATTTTCCCAAGCTTTGGAGGTATAGATGGATTTCTTGTGAAAAATCTTCATCATCAATAGCTGACTTGTTTCCCTTGCCAAAGTTATTTTCTGGAATCTCCTTTTGATCATTAATGAATGTCTGTGCCCAGTTTTGGAAGTTATCAGCAAGGCGTGGGTTCTTGCTGGTAAACTTGGCTGTTTGCTATGGTGCTTTTGTCTAATTGCCTCGTACACCTGGACTTTTTTTCTCCATCCAAATATAAGCTGCCAAAAATATCCTAACTCCTTGCAGTTGTTCTGTTGTAACCTTGTCCAGGCTAGGAACCTTGTAGCCACATGCTCGTGGTGGCTTCAATATGTTTGTCAGATTCACAAAGGCTAACTCAGCCTCTTCACAACTGGGTGGAAAGACAAATGCACCCTTTTTTGAAGTGAATGCCCTCTCCTCAGCTGCACTATCATCCAGGTCATCTTCCTCCTCAGGATCCAAAATGCCATAAAAAGGTATGTGACATTTGTCATTTTCTTCTTCATTGAGAAAATAATAATCTTCATCATCCATTGTATAGTCAGTTGTTGTGGTTAGATGACTAAGATCTTGAGGAATATCCATAGTGAATGGAGATGTTTAGTTTTTGTGCACATTTCTAGTGGTGAGACTGTCAAATAGTTTCAACAAGCCATTGTGGAAGTTTGTGTTGGTATTTTCAATAAAGGGGTTGATTTCCTGTGCTTGAGTATAGGTTTCGACAATATCTTTTATATGCTTCCTGATTTTCATAGATGTATTCTGTTTCATGTCATCAGATATCAATAAGGTTTGTACAACTCAGAAAAGGTCTCACATTCTCTTTTTGTGCATCATCTGAGTTATGCTGCTTTCTTTAAAACTGTATCAAATTGCAGAGCTGCTTTCTGTATCAACTCATTAGTGCTTAGAGTGATTTGCAACATGTCTGGTATGCATCTGTTACATGTTTGGTACACGTTTGATGTGATTATAAATAGATTAATGGTTATTTCTCAAGGTATAAAGCCTAATTCCAAAATTGGGCTCCAACAACCTCTTATAATTAAGTTTCCTAAGAGATTGTTGGAGCCCTTTTGACTACTAAGTCCCTTGCTAAGGAGAAATACAGGATTTCATTGAGTTGTTACTCTTTGTCATGATTTGCTCATGTGATGACCACGTTCCTGCATGAACCATATCTTACCGTAGAAAGTTTTTCAATGACAGATTATTACTGAAAGCCTTTGTGAGATTCCCTGTGTCTTCATAGTATGGTAACCTAATGCACACAATTAACAGGTTGGCGTAATATAGTCAGCACAAAAATGTTTGCATCAAGTTTCCAGCTTGGCAGCTCAATATTCCTTGAATAGGGCCGTAGAATGTGTGCATGCTATTGTTATTAGCCATATGCTTTACTATGTGAGTTCAAGCACTGCTCTGTATCCCATATCTATTTGATTTTGGTGCTACAGTATTCAGTCAAAAGCTACAGAGATCCAGGTATACTTTATATCCTGACACTATCAGAGGATATATCTATATTTATGACTGGGATTATTTGTGGCAATGTTGAAGTAACAGCTGTTCACAATTTGAGGTCTCATTACTTATATCTCTATTGACAGGCATTCTTTGTTCATCGCATCCAGGTCCTGTCTTCAAAATAGTTGTTTCCATGTTTCTTGTAGTTTTTTTGTCTACTACGTTCTATCTGTGCCTTTGCTGCAGGAGTTCTTTGGCATCAGATACCGAATATTGTTGTTGTTGAGGCAAGGTGGCAGTGGATGGCGGTAATCACACCATTTGTAGTATGTGAAGTCAACAACGTGCTGATAACCGTTGTCACAGCCCCTCCCACCCAGAACCACCCTGGGACATCCTTGGAGCTCCATCTGGGACGCCTCCGCCAACCCCATGACACAGCTCCCACCATCAGAACCACCCCCACTGCCATCACGCACATCAAGCCACACATCAAGCCCTGCCATCACGCCACACTCCCTGACAGCCCTGCTGCACAAACCCACCAGCACATGCCAATCACCGGATCACATCAGCTACTCTGGCCATCATGCATTATGCATCAGGACACCCTTCCATGCCAATTGATCGCATACCCTGCATGTGCAATCCCCAGCACACAGTTTCCCCTCCTTCTGCCGCCACCAATTAACTCCTGGAACTGCCTCAGACATCCTGGAACCCCTCAGGAACCTGGAGCAGCCCCCACCAGTATTTAAGAGTAGCTACCCGCTTGTCGTACTTGAGTCTTGATATTATATTTGATTGCTTGTGTGCCCTTGGATTGACTGGTACGCACTGACTAGTACGCTTGGCTGGCATGCTTTGACTGGCACACTCAACTTGTTTGCATGCTCTTAAAATTAGTATGCACTTCGCAACTTAAACTTTACTAACTGGGTCTCGTCCTAGAACCTCTGGTTCTTGACTCAACTCTGTTGAAGGATCAAACCTATACGACACGGTTATCCATAAGTCCTCAGTCTCTGGTTAATTGACTCTATTAAGTCCATACCTATACGACACGGTTATCTGTAAGTCTGTACATATTGGTAAGTAGTTGCTCGGTCGTATGGTATGTATCTCGACTCACCCTCAGTCTCTGGTTAATTGACTGAGGGTGTCTGTATCATAGTGTACTATATAAATATGTTTTCTGTCCATTGTCTGAGAACAAAGAGGGGCCAAGCCCGAGTGTGGCCCTGAGTCCTTTGTACTTTCACCGGCCTGTGCACTTTTGTGGCCCATGCTCACGGTGATCCCAATCCCGGATCACAACACTCCTCCTCACCGTGAGCATTGGTCATACTCCTCCTCACGCGGAATCCGTTATTCTGAGGATACTTCGTAGCTTCGAGAATTGTGGGGTGTGTAGTGCCTTGGTAAATATGTCGGCGACGTTGTCCTTGGTATTGATGTATTGGATGGTAATTTCCTTTGAGGCGATGCGTTCATGTAAGAAGTGATACTTTATGTCTACATGTTTGACACGTTGATGTAACATCGGGTCTTCAGATAGGTTTATTGCCGAGTTGTTGTCGCAAAGTAACGTTGTAGGGCCTGTCGGAGAGTATCCAATCGCTGTCATCAGAGCCCGTAGCCATATGCATTCCTGGGTGGCCTCAAAGGTGGCCATATACTCTGCCTCACAGGACGAGGCTGCGACTGTTCGTTGTTTCCGTGTGGACCATGATATAGTGCCTGATCCCAGCGTCCATGCATAACCACCTACACTTCTCCTTGTGTCCAGACAGTTTGCCCAGTCAGAGTCGGTGAAGCTCAACAGTGTTACAGGTTGTTTTCCTCCAAGAGATAGTCCGAGCGTCCGTGTACCCTTCAGATATCGGAGAGTCCGGATGGCAGCATTCCAGTGAGTCTGAGTATAGCAGTCTAGGTACTGCGAAAGTTGTTGTATGGCGTATTGGATGTCCGGGCGCGTCGATACTGCAAGCCATAGTAAGCCTCCGACTAGGCGGCGATAAGGGATCCGTGCAATCTTTTCTCGTTCTTCTGGGGTCAACTTCGATAGGTCGGCACGGCGTAGCTTAGTACCAGGGTCCATGGGTGTGGATAGAGGCGTTGCATCCGATTGGCCAAACTGTTGGACCAATCTATCAATCAGTGTCGATTGAGATAGGTGTACCTTGCATGTATCTCGATCCCAATTCACAGCAATGCCCAGAATATGTTTTGGTGTTCCTAAGTCCGCTATCGTCCACACTCCAGCCATGTCTTTCTTGAACCCCTCGTTTGCGGCTTTCGTGCTAGCAATGGCAAGGAAGTCGTCCACATGAACTCCTACAATTACCACACCCACTCCAGTCTTCCTGTAATATACGCACGCTTCGCAATCCAATCTGGTAAATCCCCACCTCTTCATATGTCCATCCAGGGTCTTATTCCAGATCCTGCCTGCCTGCTTCATACCATATAGTCCTTTCACCAGCTGACATACCCAACTTTCCTTTCCTTACTCTTCAAACCCCTTCGGCTGCTCCATATACACAGTCTCCTCCTCAGGTAGAATGCCATTCAAGAATGCAGTTTTCACATCGATCTGGTTTGCGTCCCAACCTAGTGATGCAGCCAGATGTAGAAGGATCCTCCAAGATTCTGCACGTGCTGTAGGTGAGGTAGTTCGTGTGTAATCCCTGCCATATACCTGGTTAAAACCTTGAACGACGTGACGCATCTTGAACCTTGTGATTTTGCCGCTCTCATCGCGTTTGATTGCAAATACTGGGCACCCCTTGAGTATTCGATGCCCATGAGGTACTTCTTCACGTGGTACAAGTTTCCACACTCCCATTTCCTTTAGGGAGTCCAGCTCCTCACGGTATGACTGTTCCCACCTGGGCCCGTCTGAGGAGTTCTTGGCTTCCTCCCATGTTCTTGGAGTCTCAAAGTCGGATTCAGGGTCTAGGTATTGTTGGTCCTCGATCGTGTTTAGTACTGACAGGACTCGATCAAGATCGTGGGGTGGATCATCAATTACATCACCTTCTTCAGCTCTCCCTCGGCATTCAGCCCTATTTGCCTTTACCCGCTCTGCTGCTTCTTTTGACTCTCAGACAGCTCTCTCTGTACGTGTTTCTGCCTGATTATCGCCACTTACTTTAGCTGTCAGGATTATCGTCCTTGCCGATCTTCGGATTTGGGGTGCTGGAACTGAGTTGTCTGCAAGGGGATTATCTAATTGCTGGTCTGTTGGTGGGCATTGGTCGAGGGTACCAGGTATGTTCAAGGTTTCGTCATTGTCGTCAGTGATTTGTTTGGCAGGTTTGGTCAGTGCATTTATCGCAATGGAGGTCATGGTCTCTGTGCTGGGGGTGAGGCTGTTGGTGTGTGACGGTAGTGTTTGATCATATGTGGGGGCCGGGGCAGCTGATTCGTCATCATGACTTTCTATGAAACGAACATGGTAAGAGCTGTATACTTTCTTTGTGGAACGGTCATAACAACGGTAGGCTTTGGAGTTAGGGTCGTAGCCAATAAGCACACATTCGATAGATTGTTCGAATATCTTGGGATTGTGTCTATTCAGTATCAGTACGAATACTCGACATCTGATCTCTCGAATGTAGGAGTAGTTTGGTTTCCTTTGGAACCATAGTTCATCTGGAGTGACGTTTCATACTGCTGAGGTTTTTGTTTTCCCATGAAGGTGAGCCGCTGTCAAGTAAAATTTGTCCCACAAGAAGGGAGGACAGTTAGCCACCAATCGCATCGTCCTTGCCTTTCCCATCAGTGTTCGATGCATGTGTTCTACTCTCCCCATATGGGCTGAAGTATATGGCGCGCCGACCTCTAATATGATCCCTTGCTTCTTGTACCATTCCTTGTGGTCATCCCCATTGAGTTCTCCATCACGGCCAGTCCATAGAACTGTGAGGCGCTCTCCAGTTTCATTTTGTTGTGCGAGAATCCAATCTTTGAGTGCGTTGAATCCTTCGCTCTTTGTCTTTAAAGGGATTGACCAAGGTTTATTTGTATAGTCATCAACGACATTCATGATATAACTGTTACCAGTTCTGGACGTTACTGCTGCTGGCCCCAACAAGTCCACCCACACTTTCTCCAGCCTTCTGGTAGCTCTATGCCCCATTCCTTCCTCCCTCTCCTTTGGTACCGGTGTCTTGGATTGCTTCCCAAGAATACAATGGTCACACTTTGGAGGTTTGAAAGGAAAGGATGAGGGCATACCTTCGATCATGCCTGCACGTGCCATTTGTGCAATGGATTGATAGTTTGCATGCCCAAGTCAAAGGTGCCACGTTTTCATGTTGGGAGTGGCATGAATGGCCAGAGCCTGAGGTCTGAGAAGATCTAGTGCATAAAGACCACGCTTTGGTATGAGTGTGCCCGTAGCTAAGATTTTTCCATCTTTTCTTTTGCTCAGGGTAGCTCTAGTGTCATCAAATGTGGTCACAATCCCAACTTGCTGCGCAAGTTTGCTTACGGACAGGAGGCGCACTGTTGAGCCAGGCACATGAAGAACGTTATCCAGTTCCATGTGTGTATGTTCATCGATGTGGAGTCGGATAGTGCCAACACCGGTAGCTACAATGCAAGAGCCGCCTACACCCCAAATGGGTTTGTCATGGATAGGTTTGAGAGTGACAAAGTCGGAGGCGTCTGGGGAGATGTGAATAGTAGCTCCCGAGTCCAGGAAGAATGAATCTGTGCAGGTCTCGTAGGATAAGGTGAGTTTAGGACAGGGATCGCAGTTGGAGTTCTTATCCCCATCGATGCCAATCCTCTCCTCCTCAAGCGCGATCCATGCGTCAATCTCGAGGTCCTCGATGCTAGCTAGTGTGCCCGTGGAGGGAGTCGTGTCTGATGCTAATCCAGCGAATTCTTGTTTCACTGGAGAGCCAGTTGCTGCCCCTTTCGTAGCGAGATATGCCGCTATAGTCTCAGAATCACCCTCCAGAGTAAAGGCGCTGCCGCCAGCAGGTGTGAACGTGATTTTTGTGGTCTTCTTCCCTTTTTCTTTCTTTATGCTGTCATAGTGTGCTAACCGTGCCTTTTTCGACTCTTCTGCAGTCTTACCAGCCATACCGCCTCCTTCAAGGATGCACCAGGGAGCGGTATGTCCAGTATAGACATGTACAGGGCGCTTCCGGGCTTTGCACGCCGAGCAGGTGAGGTTGCTGCCCTGATAGGGTTTGGCAAGAAGTGTGGTTGGTTCCGAGTCCCTGAGAGTAGACCTATCCGCCTCCAGCAGAGTCTGTTCCCCTTCCAAGAACTGCCTGATCTTGGTTGGTCCATACTTGGTCGCATCCCCAGCCTGTCCTAAATTGCGAGAGATGATTGATCGAAGGTGAGAAAAGGACTTATCCGATAGGGCTGATAGGATGGCAATAGACTTCAGGAGGTCCTTTGTCACATCTCCGGCATCAAATGCACGGTCAATCTTGTCAAAGATCATGTCGACAGTCTTGTTGAGGGGTTCGGATGAAGAGCACTTCATGGTGAGCGCTTCCTGCAGGAGACGAACCTGTTTGACAGGTGCAGCGCCACCGTGGCGTTCCTTTAGGTACGTCCAAAGAGTGACGGGATCCTCTTCGTCCGCACAGAGTTTCTGTTCAGAAGCAGATATCGCACGCTTCAAGAATGAACTCGCAAGGCGTCTATTCGAGGCCCATGCACGGCCAGCGCGTGGCTCATATGTCTCGTGGGGGCAAGGGGGTGGATCAAATACATAATCCCAGAGCTGAACCATAGTAAGTTCCAGCTTCATTGTGTATGCCCAATCCGTGTATTTGCCGTCATCTTTGTCCAAGATGTGGCCTGCCCATGATGACGTTATTTTCCCAACAGGCATCACGGTCGGGTTGGCCGAATTATCGACCAGCTTCATTTCCGCAATCCGAGTCGCAGTTAGTGGTGGGGAGGACGGTTCAGAGTTCTCGCTCGATGGTGGCATGGCAGGAGTTTACAGGAGGAAGGTGGAGAACAAGAAATATCCCAGGTACGCGTGTATCCACGTCGATCAGGGGCAAAGACAATCAGATACTCAATCCAGCAAAGACAAGGTGAGCGATAGTAGCTTGCAGAGATCAAGTACAGGTTTGAATTCTTCAGAAGTCAAAGCAACAACAGCCCATAACCTGTTGAAGGATCAAACCTATATGACACGGTTATCCGTAAGTCCTCAGTCTCTGGTTAATTGACTCTATTAAGTCCATACCTATACAACACGGTTATCCGTAAGTCTGTACGTATTGGTAAGTAGTTGCTCGGTCGTATGGTATGTATCTCGACTCACCCTCAGTCTCTGGTTAATTGACTGAGGGTGTCTGTATCATAGTGTACTATATAAATATGTTTTCTGTCCATTGTCTGAGAACAAAGAGGGGCCAAGCCCGAGTGTGGCCCTGAGTCCTTTGTACTTTCACCGGCCTGTGCACTTTTGTGGCCCATGCTGTAGTACTTGGTTGCAAGTAGTACTGATAGTTCTGGGGCTTTCTTGAAGTCTTAGAAAGTGACCTCTAATCCACACTGGTGCTTGATGATAAAAACTTGATGTATTGGGTGCTTCACAGAATATCAAATATCCTGATAGGCAGAAGAAGGTTCTCAATAAACTCCAGCCTAAGTAGTTCACTCCCTGGGAACCACCGAGCCTTTGTCTACCAATAGACTTCCAATAAGAGGTGTTCAATAAACTCTAGCCTAGGTGATTCACTTCCTGGGAACCACTGAGCCTTTGCCTATCAAATGCCTGGTTATTCTCTACTCTACTTGGACTATTTATACTAATTTTCCAGTGCACAGACCACCAGATCACATGACTTTTTGCTCTTGACCTCCCAGCATTCCTGACCTAATTTGTTGTTCCATTTTCCATTTTGGTGATGCATGTTTCAGTGCCACCATTTCATTCATCTCTTCCTTCCTCCATTCAATGCATGTTTCAGTGCCACCATTCCATTCATCTCTTCCTTCCTCCATTCAATGCATGTTTCAGTGCCACCATTCCATTCATCTCTTCCAGTGCCACCATTCCATTCATCTCTTCCTTCCTCCATTCAATGCATGTTTCAGTGCCACCATTCCATTCATCTCTTCTGACATCCCTCCATGCTTCTTTTCCTTTCCCCTTTCAGTCATGTCAAATCGGGCATTGTCAGATCTGATCTTGATCTAGATCATCACAAATTGATCCCATTTCGTCACTTCTGCCAGCTCCCATGCTTCCCCTCCCCATTACAGTGGTTGGACTATTGTTGAGTGGATAGCTTGAGCTGGTCCCTGCCCTTTGTTCTGTACTGTCTGTGTATTTATTGGGGTGTTTTTGGAGATATAATTTGTTGAGACTGCTACCAGGAGGCTTACAGTTTTCAGCCTTATGATTAAATGTTTATTTTGACTTCTGGTGCATGTTGTGTCCCTGACTGCTGGTACAGCATCGTATCATCTCCCCCCCACCAAATAAAGACTGTCCTCAGTCATTCACAGTTCCAGATTAAAGCAAGTCCCATTTCTTTGCCATCATATCAAAATTTTGTCTGGACCTCCTGTAAGGTTTGTAGGTTTCTTTTGCATGTTTTGCTGTCCTCCCTGTTGTTTCAAAGACCACTTAAACCCCTTCTATGGTCCCCTACATCCCTAGTTCACCATCTTCCATGGCTCCTACTACTGGTCCCAAAAGGCCTCTGGTTTCTGACCCATATTCTCTCCTTGAAGGTGCCATCCATCCGTGACAAGGATCAACAGATCAAGTCCCTCAAGCCCATTGCTGCTTTCTCTTCAGCCCACACCCGAGGCGGCACTTGAAGCCAAGAGGCCTCAAGTTCAACCCTCTGTTGGTGCGTTTTTCTCTCCCTATTACATAATTCCACTTTTAACTTTTTCCACACAGCTTCTTATCAACCCGATAGCTCCTGTGTGCAGGCTCTTCCCAGCCAGCCGTCAAAAGCCCGGACGTTGAAATCCCTGGGCTGGATTCCAAAGTTGACTTGGTAAGTAGTGCCATTTAGGCTACGTTGTAGCTACACTTGCTTGTAACTACCCCACCACCCCATAAACTTGTTTTCTGCACGCAACTTCACGTATTCTGTGCTTTTGATCCCGACTTCGACATGAAGTAATAGCCAGCATCATCCAATTCAGTTCGATCATGATCGGCAATCTAGATTTGCCTGATCCGGATGAGCCGAATTACCCCACGCTTTGTCTCAACTTCTTCCTGTGTTCCGATCACCCGGGGCAGCCAGCTTCTTTTTGCTTCCCCTCTTTCGGACCGTTACTGCTCGCTCCCACTTTTATTCGATCATGCGGGGTAAACTCTTTGTTTCCCCCCCCGCACTGATGGTCTCTGAGTGTGTTCTTGTCCTTACGTCCCGCCTCTCTGTACTCGTCCCCCAACACCACAGACCTTCTGACAAGGGACTCCGTTTCTCAGTACGTGAGACGCCGTCCCTTGGCACCCACCAACTCTTCTCCCAAGCACGCGGAACAACGGAACTCGACTCTTCCTTGGGGATACCCGATCCCTTTATTCGGACGCCTCTGAGACATTCCTGCTGTTTCAGAACTATCTTTGCGTATCTCCTATACCCAGCCTTATCCCCTTTCTCTCCCTTTCGACGGCTTACTCGCACACGCGCCGACGACGCCCATAGTCTGTCTATCTTAGAGCAGTCCTCTTTGTCCTGGAGCGTCCGTCCTCAAACTTTCTCATCTGTGGTTCCCCTTTCAGTGCGTGACACGTCTTATCCCCTTGTTGCCTACTGACCACGCCATCCCTCCGATCATGCCAAACTACTGGGCCTTTGATCTCCCCCGAGATATACAAGACTCCATACTCGGACGCATCCGGGACGCCATTACCGCTGTGAGTTCTTCGTATCCTCTTTCTTTCTTTTACGTCTCAACGCAAACCCATGCGGACAACATCCGTTAGTCCTGCTGACCGTGTGTTCGATTCCACCTGGTTGCGTTCATATACGTCCCCTCCTAATGCACGACTGCGCGTCACTACTCCATTCTTTATGGCTCACCCTCTCCTCAACACACTTCCCACTTAATCCCCCTTCAATTCTCGTTCTTACTTTGTCTTCGCCACAGGGTTCTGTCGATCTTCGAAGCCTTGCGCAACAGACTCGACGCCTCAACCACAGAAGCACCCATGGTCACACTTTCAAGAATACTCGATTCAACGCTCTATCCCTTGATACACGGTTCCTTTGCTCTGGTACCCATCTCTTATCTCCTTGCGCTCTCTTTTACGACGCCTTACTTTCACACGCGCGTGCGACAGCGGCAGCCTGTTTGGACGCACGATTGCCTCTGCCCTGGCGCGGGTCCGTAAGTCGCCTTCGTTCCTACTGCCTTGTTCGCAGTCTGACCACTCCGCAACCTGTCTTAGAACTCTTCTAAATGCTTGGACGTGCCCAGATGCACAGTCACTGCCCCCGACGCACGTCTGCGCATTACTCGTAGACACATAATTCCTGTCCATAGGCTCCACAATACACTTCTTGATGCTCTTCTCAGTGTTCGAAGTCCGGCCAACCACAAACTTAGTCTACACACGACCAACACCTCGACAATAATATTCGCGTGTCGACGCGTTCAATTATTGACGTAAGCATGTGCTCAATTACGCGTGACCACGTTATATAAGCAGGTGCACCGACGATTTGCTTATTAAAGCAGGGGCCCTGGCTGACATCAACGTGACTAGCACGTGGTCACGTTTCCGAGAACGCTCAACTCCGCACGTGTGACCACGTGTTTGAGAATATTTGCGCACCTCAGCAACGTGATGACGCGTCGTCGCGTCTCTTCTTGTCTCCCTGATCTTTCTCTATCCTCCTTAAGCCTTAGTAGTCTATTGGTAGCTGCTGTAGTAGCTAGCATACAATGCCACCAGGTGTTTCTCTGCCCTTTTGTAACAATCTTTCCACCACCCAGAGACCAGGAACAGGAAGACTGAGTTATTCTTCCTGTTCTTCTCCTAAGTGTACACCCCTGAGATAGAGATAAGCTCCCAGCAACTGTCCTGTCCTTTCCCCTTCTCCTCTAGTAGCATGGTCAACAGCCAACCTGCTGCTCAAAACTTTTCTCCTTGACACAGCACCCCTTGATCCAGAAACCTTCCTCCTCACTCCCCTCTATCATTACTGCAGCCTCTCCTTGATCTGGAATCAATTTCTCAAGGCTGAAGCTTTTCCCAACTCCTCTTGGTTGCCGCTAGAGGGTGCCTTGCCCCTCTCATAAGTAGGTAGCACAGTCCTCTTCCCAGTATTAGGATTTTGGATAGTGATAATGGCACTACCATCCTTCAAGTTCTGCACATTACTCTCAGTGGCTGTATCAAATGGCCTCCCCAGTAATACTGTATAGGCAGGTTTCTCAAATATATGCACTTGCAAGTATATTGTGAAACCCTCAGCAAACTTGAAGGGCACATTTTTGGCCATCCCCAAAGACTCATTGACTTGTTGATTAGCACTCTCCATGCACAACCTTATACCAGGATCCCAAGTCAATCCCAAACTTAGTGCCTTGTCCAAAGCCATGCACACAATCTGGGATCCACTATCCAATATAGCCTCTACCTTAGCTTGGTCATTCACACTAGGGTACAGAGACCTCAACACTTGTAAGTCTCTGGCCACATAGACCACTTCTGGCCTATTCCCTGGTGGAAGCTGTTCCAAGAAGGTAGCCACACAGTCCTCATGAACCACTGATCCCTTTGGAATCCCCTCTTCTTCACTCTGAGAGATATGGTACCCTGGTTGAGGCAAGTCATCTATATTGACCTGGCTCATTACAGAGGCACTTCTATCCTCCTGTGCAAAGACCTTGGCAGCTGTCCACTTGGCAGCACCTTCCCTCCTCCTCCAAGTCTTCTCCAGAGCCTCCTGTAAGGCTGGCACCTTCAACAATTCCCTTGTAGAAATTGTCACCTCATTGTCCAATATTTTGCTGACAATCTCATCCTCCCTTCTCTGCCAAACTCTGGGCTGGTACAGCTCTTTCTTGTCATTTTGAAATTTTACTATTTTACAATCTCATCCTCCCTTCTCTGCCAAACTCTGGGCTGGTACAGCTCTTTCTTGTCATTTTGAAATTTTACTATTTGCTCTCCATTGACAGCAGGCACCTGCTCAAAGGGCAGGTTCCCTTTGCCTACTTCTATAACTCCCCTTTGCCTTTTCAGATCACTCTCAGGTGGTAGTGGTGTCCTCAATTCAGGCTGGACCCTTCCATCTGCCACCATCCTTGAGTTCTCTAAAAATCCTCCTGCTTCTGCTGCTGAGTGCCCTTCTCATAAGTCTGAGTCCTAGTAGTTATCAGACTGGACACCAAGTTCTGCAGCTCCTCTATCTTCTTCTCTAAGTCCTCCCTTTCTTTTGGCACTGCCTGCACATAAGTAGCCACACTAGGCACAACTGTTACTGGTTCCTCTACCCATCCATAGAAGGCAGCAGCCTTAGAGTCCATGATAGCATTGACCCTCTCTTTTGGAGACACATTAGGTGGACTCCTGGGAATGGGATCCCCAGAAGGTAGCCTAGGCCTGCCTTCAAAAAGAATAAGCTTGCCCTCTTGGACTTGAGCCCTGAGGTATTCACAGTCATTGGTCCTGTGTCCCAACTCCCAACAATGATAACAGTTTATTCCTGCTGCTGAACTGTTGCCTCCTGGAAACTGGACAGTCTGTAAGGCCTGAGCAGGCATCCCCATCCTATTCTGCAGACTTCCCTGCATGGGAGCCTGACTCTTTGCCTTCCACTCATTATTCATTGTCTGCATGAACCCCCTCAGACTGCTCATCTCCTTCCCCAGAGCCATGACTCCATCCTGGAGGTTAGCTAACCTCCCCTCAGTCTCCAAATCTGGCTCCTGCTTGACTTTGATCACCCCTGGGACCTTCTCCTGTGGACTGTCATTGTCCCTGAATGAGGTTCCAGAATCAACCAAAATAGCCACCACATTGATGATTTCCTTCAGATCATATCTATCATCCTTGTGTCTCCTCCTGGTTATGTCACTATAATGACCATATTTTTGCAAGGCCTGGGCCAGAATAAGTTCCCTGAAGGCTGGGGTGCAGCACTTAGTGAACTTCTCAACCAGTGCCCCATTTCCAAGCACCCCCTTCAACTTCTTGGCTTCAGCCCTAAACTTCCTGACCAGTGCATGGATCTCTTCTGTGTCATTCTGTCCCAACCTTGCATGCTCTCTACAGATCCTGTCAAGTACTGCCACACTCCCCTCATCAGAGATTGCCTCTGGGTAGGAATCTTGGACCTCCTTGACAAAGACCTCCCAACTTGACCCATCACTAAAACTGTCCAATCCCCTCCACTCACTGTCTGTCTCTGCATCCACATACTCTGTCACCCTCTCCTTCCTCTCCTCATCATCACTAATCTCTGCAGCCTTGGAGAGACTCTCCATCTTTCTGAGGAAGCACCTGACTTCAGTGGGCTGTGTGTGGGTGAACCTAGGTGCATCTCTGCTTGTAGACAGAGGCAATTTTTGTCTTGTAACTTCTGGCATATTTGATAGATTTGTACTTGTAATTTTCCCTGACTGCTGGTACAGTGTCGTATCAATGGCTGAGTCATTGTCGCAGAAGATGGGTGTTGGAGCAAGATCAGTGTCATGTCCGATGTCTCTAAGTAGAGTCCGAAGCCAAATGCATTCCTGCACGCACTTGAAGGCCACCATGTATTCGGCTTTGCATGAGGATGCCGCCACAGTACATTGTTTTCTAATGGCCCATGATATCACTCCTGAGCCAAGACTCCATGTATATCCTCCAACACTTTGTTGCGTATCTGGACAGCTTGCCCAGTCTGAATCCGTGAACCCAATGAGCTTTCCAATCTCCTCCTTTCCTCTTAATCGGAGTTGCAGGTGACGAGTGCCCTTCAGATAATGAACAAGGCATATGGCCGCGTTCCAGTGTGGAGTGGCGTAAGAGTAGCGGCCATATCTACACTTAATCCCTCTGCAGCAACAAGTAAGTGTTCGAGGTCATTGATCACAGTGATGTTTGCCAGATCTGGTAGGGCCAAGTCAGGATTTGATTCCTCAGCCCCTGGATCCACAGCATCCAGCCTCTGATCAAGCAGTGGGTCCATTGTGTCATCATGTCCAACATTTCTCCAATTTGCTCTAGCTGCTTGTATTCATTCACCTGACTCAATGGACTTTTCTACTGCTTCTTGCACTCGGGATGGTGTGCCATCTGGGTCTGCACGAGCTGTGGGAACACGATTTTGAGTGGATCAACATAGCTGAAGAGGCTCTGGTTCAGGGTTTGGTGCTTTGAGAGTGTCAGGATCTGGTGGAGGAATCATGTTTTGCTGTAGTGAGTCTAATTCATCATCTAGGTTGATTGGTTGGGTTCTCTTGTTGATGATGCTGGTAGGTGTTTCCTCAATCTGCAGAAGATTGTTCTGGATAGGTCATGATGGCTGATGGCGTTCCTTGTGACTCTCTTAGAATTTTACATGATATGTCTCATAGATCCTTCCAGTTTTGCGTTTATAGCATCTGTAGGTCTTGGAGCTAGCGCCGTACCCAATAAGAATACATTCAATCAATCGAGCAAATATCTTTGGATTGTGCAACACAAGTATTAATACAAATGCCTTGCAACCGATTTCCTTCATGTAGAAATAGTCCAGTCTCCGTCCAGTCCAAGCTTCATGGAGTGTGTGATTTGGATAGCGTACGTTTGTGAAGATGTGAAGTGGTGAGATAACACTCGTCCCACATGTTTGGTAGACATCCTGCTGCCATGCACATTGCTCTGGCCTTCCCCATAAGTGTTCATTGCATTTTCTCTACCTGTCCGATGTGCACAGATGTGTATTGTGCTCCAAACTGTTGTTTGGAACTCTGGAATAGTAGCCAGGCATTCATCTTATGTCCAGTGAGTTCTTCATCATGTCCAGTTTGATAGACTCCAAGTTTTTCTTGAACCTTGTTCTCCCTTGTGATTTGCCAGGCTTTGAGGTGAGTCATTGCATCTCCCTTGCGTTTTAAGAGAATTGACCAATGTTCACTGAAAAAATCATCGACTAGGTTCATTATGTATGAATAGCCATTACATAATACAATAGCTTGTGGACCAGTGGGATCTACCCAGACAATCTCTAATCTACGCTTTGCTTTCTGCCCCTCCTCCCACACCTTAGGGACTGCATTTTGGGTCTGTTTTTTAAGAATGCAAGAGTCACATTTGGTGGGTTTGGAGGTAAAGATAGAGGGCATACCTGGAATGATTCCAGCTCTAGCCATATCTATGACCATTTGGAAATTTGCATGCCTGAGACAGCAATGCCAAGTTTCCAAATCAGGGACATGTTGGGATACATACCATATCTATGACCATTTGGAAATTTGCATGCCTGAGACAGCAATGCCAAGTTTCCAAATCAGGGACATGTTGGGATACATAAGCGTGATGTTCTGTGAGTGTGTTGTCGAGTTTAAGAGAGTAGAGTCATTGATTTGGAATAAGTGGGCCTTGCGCTACAAGAGCACGGGTAGATTGGTCGATGATTTTTACGATTCATGGTTAAACACTGAGTCAAGGTTGGAGCAAGCTGCAAGTGAGCTTATAGACACGAGGTGGACGGTAGCGTTTGAGATGTAGAGAGCATCTTCTAAGAGGATGTCTGTGCCTTTTGCAATGTGCAAGCAGATTGTTCCTATGTCTATGGCAGTCACAGAGGACCCTCCAAGGCCTTTCATAATGTGAGATGCTGTAGGTCTGAGGGTCTGGAAGTCATCCTGGCATGGGGATATGTGGACAGTGGCGCCAGAGTCGACTAGGAAGGGAATGTTCCCTTCATGTTTGATTTGGTTGCATTTCTTCTGATGGATCGGGCTGATGTCTGTGGCCATTATGCATTCAGTGACTGTCTTAGCATGCTGATCCCAATTTACACTGGTCTCCTCTGCATGAGCCGTGAAGCCTGCATGCTCTCAGATTTCCGTGGTGTGTTGATCTGCTTTGGGGATAATGGATGCAATGCCTGCAAATAGAGGTGTGCTCGAGGGGGCTGGGAGCTGACCCAGCTGTGCCAAATTGACATACCACATTTTTCCATCAAACCTAGTGACAGCTACAAAAGATTTCTCGTTGGCAGCAATGAGTTCTTAGTTTTTGACTTTGACGATTTATGTGCCACCTGGGCTGCCTGAGCATTGGCAATGGATTTTCTGGCCATTCCTTCCCCTTTCTGCATGCAGAATTGTTTTGTATGCCCTCTATAAGATTGCTTGAGTGCAAGGCAATTTTCGCAACATGTGGTGCCAGGACCGTGATTGTGTCCTGGTAAATCGGTGTTACGAGATCTACTCCCCCTTTCCTTGTGCTCAAGGCCATGGCATGATTCGACTTTGTCTTTGCATTGATAATGTTTTGAGTGTTCTCTATGAGGAGACGGATAGCTGTGGGATCACAGGGGTGGTCCTGTGTACTGTTGCTTATAAGGGTAGATACTGAGTTCTGCAGTGCCTCAAAGGAGGAGTCATTCAAGCTGTTTAGGAGCACGATGCACGTGAAAAGGTCCTTGTCAACTTGTCCAATGTTGAAGGCGCGCTTGATAATGTCTGCTATGCATCCAGCTGTGATTGGCAGGGGTTCCAAGAGAGAGCAATATGTGGATAGGGCCTCTTGTAAGAGGGCAATCTGTTTAATGGGTCCCTCGCACTGAGCGTGTGTCTTGAGGTCCTCAAAACATTTCTTCGCCCCTTTGTCTGTCACAAGATCGTGGTGTTGACTGTCATCAAGGGTGGACTTAATGAATGTGATGACGAGGCAATTGTTAAGCCCCCAATTTGCATGAGCTTGCAGCTCGACTTCGGCATTTGGACGAGGTGAAATAGTGTCAAAGACATATGCATAGAGGCCATTCAGGATAAGCGCATCTTTGAGGCCATCAGTCCATTGCGTGAAGTTACCATCAGCATGTTTGTACTTTATGGATTCCTGATTGAATGCATCTGTATTGGATGCTGAGGAGGGAGACATGATTGGTGCTATACAGTGACAGAGACACAAAAGGCATGAAGAGCAAGAACAATAGACAAGAAAGACAAGAGAGGCGAGGACGCAGCATGAGAGATAAGATCAGATCAGGATTAGGCCCAAGTGTGGGTCTAGCTTGGTTTCAATCGTTCAATGTAATTAGAGTAATCGTTGAGCAATGCCCATAACCTGTTAGAAATCAAGCCGAGTTATGCACCTAAGATTAGTGTATAAGTTAATTCTCAGTCTCTTCTATAATCAACTGTATTGCACTATACCTAAGATTAGCGTATAAGTTAATCTAAGTGTACAGTGAGTTGTAGGTAATTGGTTAGTTAGTGTAAGTACTCACCCTCAGTCTCTTCTATAATTGACTGAGGGTACTGTCAGTGAGTTGTAGGTAATTGGTTAGTTAGTGTAAGTACTCACCCTCAGTCTCTTCTATAATTGACTGAGGGTACTGTCCAGATACAACTCTCTTATATACATGTTTCTCAAACAATGCTCTTTGGCCAAGGTGGCCAGACAAAGCATGTGTGATTAGTGTGACGGTTTGGAGGGCAGCCGGTTATCTAAGTATGTGTGGTGGCCTTTAGCGTGTATTTCCAACACAGGTCTCTGCAACTGGTGGTCATTTTCTGGGCCTTGAACATAGTCACAAGGCCAGATGCTTATCAAATTCTGCTGATGATGGAGCTGCTGGACTGGTTACAGGCAGGAAAAGTGTTTACAATGCTAGTAATGAGGTGAGGGTACTACAATATGTGAATTTGAAAGAGCAACAAGTAAAAGACATTATTTCAAATGCATTACAGGCAGTTCAAGTTTTTAGTCATGCAATTTGGCCTTCACAATGCATTAGTGGCCTTTTAGTGTGTAGTTAATGAGCTTTTTCATAATCTAGTTGATGTGTATATAGTTTTTTACCTCAATGATATCATCATATTCTTGGAAGACCCAATGCAACACAATGCACATGTTTGCAAGGTGCTCCAGCAGCTGAGCAAGGCTGATTTTCTCTTAAAGCTAGAGAGATGCCAGTTTTGAACAACAGAGGCTGACTACCTGAGCATGAAGATCTTTTCAGGGTGTGTTGGCATGGACTCCATGAAGGTCAGTGGCCATTACAGATTGGCCAGTACTGTAAAACCTGAAGCATGTCAACTAGTTTCTTGAATTCTGCAATTTTTATCAGCATTTCATCAAGGATTATGTGATGACCACACAGCCACTAGAACAACTGAAGGCAAAGAGCTGTTTGTAGTGGTAAAGTAGGGAGGAATAGGCTGCATTCAATAGTTTGAAGTGGGAATTCACAGAGGCTCTGGTTCTGATGATGTCAGGAGACTCCTCATTTCTTCTTTCTTTCACTCTTTATTCTTTCTTTATTCATTTTCTTATTTCTGCTGTCATTCTTTGACTTTACTGCTTCAAACAATATTAGATTCTAGCATCTTTTTTATGTAGTTGTTAGTACTAGATCAATGTTAGCACTTGTTCTCTAGAGCTATATTGTTTTGCTCTACCAGCTTTATTTCTTCTAGTTCATGTAGTTTATCATTGTCCATTGCTGGTAATAGAATGTGTTTGTATGCTAAGTATAGAATAAGTTAGAATGCAGCTACCAGCCTATATAATCCAGATCTATTCAGCTTGCAAAGCATGTAAGCACCTTTTTTATTGTAGGAGATTACTATGAGTAAGCCTAGATATTAATGCATCTTTTTGTTATGAGTCATTTTTATTTTGGAGTTATGCATCAAGACTAGTGCCTCTGTAGTGAAGTTATAGTCTTGTATTGTAGCACCATGCTTGTTCTCAAATTGAAGTGCTGCCTAGCAATAGGCCTGAAAAATAGTTTCATGTAGATGCTCTAGATCCTCCATACAGCATTATAAATCTATAGTGTGTCCTGCTATTATATCAGTAGTTGACAAGACTCAGTCAAATGGATGTTGCAAATATATTGCTTCTATAATATCTGCTGAAAACAAAGAATGAATTTTCATAGCAGCATAATAAGATGAGCATCCCATCTTTTTATGTACAGTCATTTATTCTGATTACAATACTAAGTAAGTTGCTTCACTTCAGCGACTCTTGTCTCTATTTACTGCTTTAAATAATGCCTGTCAAATATTGAAATGTAATTGCTCTACAATACTGTGAGCACATTTATTGCAGCCTAAAATATATATATAGTAGATGTTATATTTCTTTGCCAAATAGGATAATGCTTTTACTATTGGCATTCTGCTATCTATAACAATTTTTTAAAAAGCTCTCTAATGGCAGATAATACCTTCAAACAGCTAATTAGCTATAAAGCTGGTATTTTCTTGTTGTAACATCCAAAACTCCAGCCAATAAACCAGAGAACATCAGCCTTGTATGATATATCTGTAGTGACCAGATTTAGGCATATGCATTGTATCAACATTGATTTTTCTGAATAAAGGTGCTGTTGTCACCACAGTAGGTGAAATAAGTACACATCTGCTAGATATAGCATAGGTGGCACATGTTTGTATTAATACTACTTGGAGGTGCTCTGGTTCTTTAGCTATCATCCAGACCAATATGGCCTCTTCAATGCTGCATACAGACTACTTATATAAGCCAGAGTTTGCTAGAGTTTGCCTCTTATTTATACAATTGTTTGTTTAGGCATTTTTTGAGTTTTGAAGGTTTTATTGTCCTGTACAGTTGTCTTTCATGCTTCAAAAGCCTCAGAAGCATCAATCCTAGCATAAAAAATACCTGAACTTGTTTTCTTTGGATCTTTCTCTGCCAAGTGAGTAGTTATTATTATATTGTCAGTATATATTCTAATATACTTTGGATCTCTCTCTGTTAGCTATGTGAACTATTACTGAAGCAATAGCTTATATAAAATACTGCTCAAGCAACAGCTTATATAAACTGTATAAGAGTAATCTCTAGAGGCTATAGCTCAGTCACACAGCTAGCAGAGGGAGATTTAAAGTGTATTAGAGTATATACTAATAGCTGCTAGAAGCCATAATGTATCTTGTGCAGATTTGACTGAATATATCAAATTATTTGTACACATCTTCAAACTCAAAGTGGTTGAGTATCTCAAGTATAAGGCAGCTTGAGGATCAGCAGTTTCAATGGCCATGCTGGCTGACTTAGTGGAATGCAAAATGAATGTGTGCTAGAGGCAATGGAATTATTGAACATGCCTTATCAGACAAATGAGTTTCAGCAAGACTACATTCAGCATTAAAACACTGCAATCTATCACCAGAATGTAAGTAGAGTGCCTCTATAAGCATTTTCTGAGGTTGAGACTGTGAACACTACTGTGGCAGAGCCAAAAGTGCCACTTGTCTTTCAAGAAGTTAAAACACATTAGAAACAGGTCACAATCAAGGAAGATGTCATGATTCCTACTTCAGAACTTACTATACTCCCAGAGCTTTCTCCAGAAATGCCTTGCCCATTTTATGCCACAAGCTTCACTAACAAATACCATCACAACCACTAACACTGCTAGCATGAACATCAAACCTCATGATCATATGTGCTCCCTGATAGCCCTCACATCACAGACCCTAGAATTATCTGCTGCTACTCCACAATCAACACTCAGATCACACCAATCATCCTAGCTATCATGCATCATGCATCATGTTGCCTCTTCTATGTCAATTGATTGTGCGCTCCACATGCACAATCTTTAGCATACATTTGCCTTTCTGCCCACCGCAACTCATTAACTCCCAGGAACTGTCTTAGACATTTCAGGATCTCCTCAGACATCTGGAGTAACCACTTGTTGATAGGCTTCTACTTGGACTGAGCACATCAAGAGGCTCAACTAGTAGATGACTCTCTTGGAGTCAAATTTAAATTTCCTGCAGAAGTAAGTCTCTACAAATCAGATGGCAAGCATATATGTGCATATGCTGGAAGAAACAAGTTCTCCTAGTTGGAGGACTGGGCCATGGATGTCTGCTACCACCTGGGAGCATGCTGCTATGGTAGGGACAACATGGACCAGAAAAGAATATTTGTGTTATGGAGAGAGAGGTGTGGAACTAGTTCTGCCACTATGTTCCTCACATCAATAGATATTTAAAAAAGTCCTGATAGGACTATATAACAGGTTTGTCAATGCTGCAACAATGCAGAAAGCTTGAGATGCTTTTAAAAAGACAGTGTATAATGCTAAAACTGGCTTCCAACTATTCTATAATGATCTGGTCAGTCATGTGCAGAATATGGCTATCTATCTAGACAAATATACTTCTAAATCACCTTCTTTATCTCATGCTGGGCTAGCCAGCATGGCATGTAGCCTTAGCTTATAGTTGATCATACATTTAAATGCTAACATAATATATATTTACATGTATTAAAATTGTTTTAGTATTTATTAATTATTGATTTAGATATATAATGTCTATTGTAGTTTTATGTAACCAATTTCACATGGATCATTTATATTACCTGATTTTTTAATATAAGTATATATTATTTAAGCATTTAGTAGGACAATCATTATATATTTGATGTTATATATGACTATTGTATTTATTATATATGAAAGTACATATATAAGCTTGCAAATCTTTTTCTCCTGATATGCTTTCCACTTTTCTATGCCTTTCAGTCTGTTGTTTTTTTTCAGTGGTTTCTTATACTGGCTATATTACATTTAGCTCACTCTTACAATATACTATTGTACAGCTTTAGAAAATGCATTATCACTGCTGCTTGAATATACTGATACTAGCATTCTATGTTGTTATAGACTTGCTCAACAGACACCTGCTAGAAGAGAAGGTGTCAATAGTTTGACCAGGCTGCCAATATAATGTGTAGTCTATCAGATGGGTCAGCACAGCTGTTGAAGTCAGAGTAAGGTTGATTTGATTAGCTGCTTATTGTTGGCTTAAAAACTGGCAGGCAGCAAGACTGTCATTGGCCTACTCAGCTGGCTCATACCATTGTGGGTTCCAAATCTCAGAATTGATTTCTAGAAGATATTATTTGAATGCAGAGGAGGTTATAGTGTTGTGAGGCCTTAACAGAAGTTATAGCTTAGAGAGAGCCAATAGATGATTGGTCTTTTAAGACCTAAAGAAAATAGGGATGGCACAATAACAGCGGATAAGTCAGAGTCTTAATATGAAGAAATACTATACCTTACTATATTGTGTAACCTAGAACACAATACTCAAGCAATATGCATGTAAAAATAGGTTTCAAAAAATAAAAGGGTTCATCATCATCATTATCACCTGCTAGAAGCAAACACCATTACTATATATTAACTTGGTACTTATGATCCACTCTGGGCTAGAATGTTCTGATGGGTAAAATAATATAGTATAGAGAGAACATTAAACTGTTCAATTTATAGATTTATATCAATTAAAATAAAATGTTTGTGAGCAAACCTCTATGGAAAATATGCTGTGCAAATACTAATAAGATGAAATACAATACACTAAATTGATAAACCAACCAATATGTTGAGTTATCATTAAAATATATATTTAATATAAACTCACTCATTTATACAACAACTGTACATCATCAATATGTCCTTTCAATATTTTTTGTATATATTTATACTTGTTATTCTACTCACATAATATCATGTCTGCACTTTCTATTGCTAATATTGAGTGTTGGTGCCCCTGCATGTCTGCTAGATTATTACACAGTAGATAGATAAGAAAAATAGCAGATATTGCTTTAGCTACAGTTTGATCAAGGAGCATGTCCTGTCAGGAGACTTTTCATTTCTTTCTTCTTTCACTATTTCTTCTGTCATTCTCTGATTTTATTGTTTCTATTCTTTCAACACTATTTGTTAATATTATTCTCAGCCTTTGAAGTGCTTTGGTTTTTTAGCTATTATTCAGACAAGTGTGGGCCCTTTAGTATCACTTTTAGGCTGCTTATATAAGCCAGAGTTTGCCTGAGTTTTTAAGATTTTGTTGTCTTGTACAGTTGTTTTCCATGCTTCAGAAGCCTCAGAAGCATTCAATCTGGCATAGAGAATTTCTAGACTTGTTCTTTTTAGATCTTTCTCTGTTAGATGAGTAGTTATTATAATATTATCTATATATACTCTAATACACTTTAGATCTCCCTCTGCCAGCTGTGTGACTGAGCTATAGCATTTAGAAGTTGCTCTTACAAAAACTCCTATGTCCATGATATAGACACAATACTATGTGTCTGATGATAGAGCTTTTTTCAAGCCCAATAAGCTCATGGCTAGTCAACCTATTGACTCTACTCTCACTCTGTCTCTATTACAGGACTATTATGATTCTCTGCCGCAACTATTGAGCACAACTTATAAGCCCACATTTGAGGATAAACTCTTCGACTATAACATAGATAATGCTACCACCAATCTATTTCAGAGATCTGGAGATTCTTTTATGGCCTCTATTTCTGACTTATGAATAGCCTAACTATTATATATATATAGTGTAGCATGCTATGTAGTCGTGGCTATATAGCTATTTATTAGTAGACTTAGTAAATTAAATTAAATTTAATTTACAATAAATCTTGCATACTATCTAGGCATCTGGATAGATAGCCATGTTTTGGACATAGTCTACTAGTATGTTGTAGAACTCTTGTATACTAAGTGTAAAGACAACCTCTGAAGGCTATGACTCAATCACACAGCTAGCAGAGGGAGATTCAAAGTGTATTAGAATATATACTAACAATATCATAATAACTACTCACCTAGCAGAAGAAGAATTAAAGAGAACAAGTCTAGAGATTTCTTATGCCAGGTTAGATGCTTCTGAGGCCTCTGAAGCATGGAAAATAACTGTATAGTACAAAAAAACTCAAAAATTGCTTAAATAATCAACTGTACAAATAAAGCAGGTGAAGCATGGAAAATAACTGTATAGTACAAAAAAACTCAAAAATTGCTTAAATAATCAACTGTACAAATAAAGCAGGAAACCTCTGGACTTTGGAAGTCAGAAAGGCAAACTCTGGCTTATGTAAGCAGTCTAGAAGCAATAGTGAAGGGCCTATGCTTGTCTGAATAATAGCTAAAGAACCAGAGCATTTCAAAAGCTGAGAATAGTACTAATAGATAGTGTTAAAAGAATAGAAACAGTAAAATAAGAGAATGACAGAGGAAATAGAAAAATGAATAAAAGGAGAGTGAAGGAATAAGAAGTGAAAAAAGAAAGAAATGAGGAGTCTTCTGAAACTGAGGGCATCAGTGTATATTACTAAATCAAATGCTTCTCATGCATCCTGTATTATGAATGCATTCATGAATTAGTTATATAATTCAAGAATAACATTCTTGAATGACTAGTGCTGTTAAGACCTGTTGTGATAAAGCACATGATTGCAAAACTACTTTTTTGCTAGACCATCCAGAAATTCAGAACAAAATAAAAATCTATTTCTTGTTCATACAGTTGCTGCTGTATAAACATGCTGCCAAATAGTAGCATACATTAATTGTCCAGTCTTTAAGATCATTAAACTTTGACCAACATTTGTAAGGTTGAATATTGTTTAGATCTGCTTTTCTAAGTTTCAAACCCTCTGACAGCCAGAGGGCTATTTACACTGCATCATCTATAATGTTCACCAGATGTCAGCTAACAATGTATAATATTGGTATAGGCTTTAGTAGCCTCATCTATTTCTGATGTTTTGTTTTATCTCTCAACTGAGTCAAATGTTGAAAATGCATACATCAGCTAGTTTAATGGAGCTCTAGAAGGTTGTTATGTAGGCCTGCACATCTTTGCCTACTTTCTTTCTGTATCTTTATAGTGCATAGTGCTCACTTTTTAACACAAGTTCAAGTTGTTAGTTTGTCCTGATAGTTGGTCAGAAAAACATTGACAAATGCTATAATCCAGAAACATTATCTCCAGTGCCATCTATTATTTTCATTTTAGATAGTCCAAGATATCAAGCTTTTAGTATGTCTAGCTCTATCAATGTCAGAGAACATGACAGAGTGATGGTCTCCATTGCATGTCTGCCATTGCATCCTGGCAAACACTAACAAGGGGGAAAATATAAGTTTGCACCACAAATAACCATTCAAACTCCCAAGGTTGCAAAATCCACTCTATTATTGGCACATCTTTACTTTTCCACTATCAATGATCTGTGTCTCTATTTTCATAGCCATGAATTCTTCAAATTATTGACATCAATTTTTGTTAGCTAGCATACATTTCATACAATCTTATCAGCACATTTTTTCAAGACAAGTGGTATTCTAAATTGGCTCCTATGATGAAGATCTTACCTACCCTCTGTCAGGGGACTCCTCATTCCTTTCTTCTTTCACTCTTTATTTCTTCACTCTCCTTTCATTCACTTCCTTATTTCTTCTATCATTCTCTCATCTTGCTGTTACTACTTTTTCAACACTATCTGTTAGTATTATTCTCAACCTTTGAGGTGCTCTGGTTCTTTAGCTATCACTCAGACAAGTGTGGGCCCTTCAGCACCGCTCCAGGCTGCTTAGATAAGCCGGAGTTTGCCTTTCTGACTTCTAAAGTCCGGAGTTTTCCTCCCTTGTTTGCACACTTGTTTGGTTAGTCAATTTTCAAGTTTTTAAGGTTTTGTTGTACTGTACAGTTGTTTCCCATGCTTCAGAGGCCCCAGAAGCATCCAACCTGGCATAGGGAATCCCCAGACTTGTTCTCTTTGGATCTCCCTCTGCCAGGTGAGTAGCTACCTTGATATTGTCAGTATATATTCTAATACATTTTGGATCTCCCTCTGCCAGCTGTGTGACTGAGCCACAGCCTCTAGAGGTCGCCCTTACACCCTCAAATATCCAAGCCCTGCAGCCAGGATCCTTGTCGACCTCTAGTAAATGAAAAGAGCCAGGGCACAATGCTGGCCATGGCCCTGTGTAATGAGCGGCAGAGTGACTAGTGTGATATTATAAAATTGATGGAATACTATAGCATTATAGCTACAAAATAAACCTAGGCTTATATAATTAAGATCAAAATTAATGGGGCAATAGCCATTTTCAAATATTGACTCATTGGAATAGTTTTTTGAGCATCTCTAATTTTAGTATCTAGTACTTTGTATGTCCTCCATTTGCCTTAATAACTGCTTGAATCCTTCTGGGCATACTTTTTATTAGTCTTTGGCATATCTCTGATGGTATTTTATCCCACTTTCTTGCAACTCTCTCCTATAATTCATGCACACTATGAGAAGGTGTTTCATACTGCCTAAGTTGCTCTTTGAGGTACTCCCAGAGATGTTCAATAGGGTTGAGATCAGTAGATTGGGCTGGCCACCAAAAGAAATCAAAGTTGTTGTCCTCAAACCACTTATCAGCCCTCTTGGAGTTGTGTTTGGGGTCATTGTCCTGTTGAAAGTAGCAGGCACTCTCCTCCATCTCCAACTTCTCAAAGCTCTCCTTTGATCCATCATTCAAATTTTCACAGTACTGCTCTGCATTCATGATCCTCACCACCTTCACAAGCTTTCCTACCCCATTCCAACCCATACAGCCCAATACTATGAGATTATTTCCTCATCTATGCTTCACAGTAGGTGTAGTTGTTCAGTCTGAAATGCCTTCTCCTCATAGCTTCCATACATACTGCTTCTCATCTGACCCAATCCTGTTAATCTTTGTCTTATCTGTCTACAACACTCTTTTCCAGTCTTCTATAGTCCAGTTCTGATGCTCTTGAGCCCATTTAAGCTGTAATTGAACTTTAAGCATAGGAACTTTTCTCTTGGTAGCAAACCAATACCCTTTCTCCTTCAACACATTCCAGACAGTCTGGGGAGAGACGGGGTTGGAAATGATGTTGTTGATAAAGTTGGTGGCCTGGACAGCTGTATCAAGTCTTCCAGTTGAGATTTGTTGAACAATAGCCTGTTTATCACATGGAGTAAGCTTAGCACCTGGACAGCTGTATCAAGTCTTCCAGTTGAGATTTGTTGAACAATAGCCTGTTTATCACATGGAGTAAGCTTAGCAAAGCATAGGAACTTTTCTCTTGGTAGCAAACCAATACCCTTTCTCCTTCAACACATTCCAGACAGTCTGGGGAGAGACGGGGTTGGAAATGATGTTGTTGATAAAGTTGGTGGCCTGGACAGCTGTATCAAGTCTTCCAGTTGAGATTTGTTGAACAATAGCCTGTTTATCACATGGAGTAAGCTTAGCAAAATGGCCTCCAGGATGGCTTTCCTTGTCCATCTACAACTCTCTACCAATTCTCCCAGTAGTAGACTTCTCTAGACTAGTTTGAGCCTCAATCTGATACACAGAATATCCTTGAGCAAGAAGAAAAGCAACAGTAGAGCATTGTACAGGAGGAATAGGTTTCATAATAGTGCTTGAAGGTCAAGATGTGGTTCAACCAGCTTGAACTACTCCCAAATATATATAAACATGGTCACATGACTTTGTTTATATTTCCACATGCAACTTACTCTTCATTTCTGAGTAAAATAGGGATAAACCTGAAAAAGTAGAGATGCTCAAAAAACTGTCCCAATGAGTGAATATTTTAAAATGGCTATTGCTCCATAAGTTTCGATCTCAATTACATAAGCCTAGGTTTATTCTGTAGCTACAATGCCATTGTATTTTACATAATTTAATCAGGATTTTAGGTACTTCCCATCCTTCATGCCAATGTCATTTTTTAAAAAGTATGAAACATGAGGACAGTTTTTTGAGCCACTGTATGTCTGTCATATTTTCTTTGGAGAGAATGCAAAGAAGAGTTAATTTGTCTGTCTGTACATGTTCTCAAAGACAATGATGATACTTGATATTTACATGTTTTATGCAGGCATGTAGGAGAAAATCTTTGGACAGAGCAATTACAGAATTTGTATCACAGTATATCTGGATTGGTTAGCTGATAAAGTCATGTCCTATACCCTTTTGTAAAGCTCAAAGCTATATGCATTCCTGGGCACTTTGAAAAGCAGCCATATAGTTTGCCTCACATAAAGAAGCAGCTATGGTTTACTGCTTTCTAACAGCCTATGACACCATTCCCAATCCAAGACTCCACATATATCCACCAACACTATGTAGAGTGTCAGAGCAGCTGGCCCAGTCTGAGTCTGTGAAGCCACTGAGCCTAATGTCAAGATATGGTCTACTAAGGTGGAGTTGGAAATTATATAAGCCTTTTAAGTATCAAACCAAGTCTATTGCTGTGTTCTAATAAGATGTAGCATAAGAATTCAGATATTGTGTGAGCTGCTGCATACTGAAAGCAATGTCAGATTAGATAGCTACGGTGGCATTCAATAAGCATTTAGCAAGCTGATAGTATGGAGTTATTTCCATGGCATGACACTCCTCATGAGACAGAAAGTTTTGATCAATACACTGCAACTTTGTATTAGGATCTATGGATAAGGATTTGACCTGGCTGAATTGGTGAATGATCTTGTCAATGAGTGCAGTCTGTGATAGCTTGACATATTTATTGGGACAATCCTATTTGATGGCAATTCCTACTACAAAGCAAGATATATCAAGATCTGAGATTGTCTATTCTTGATGCATTTGATTTTTGAAGTGTTTATTCTTATTCTTGCTACTTGCAATAGATAAAAAGTTGTCAACATGAAGAGTTGCAATAATAGTATCATGGTCATCAAGACTTGCAAACCAGGCATTGGAACCTTTATAATGCCATGTTATTGTTGACTGCTTGTTTTCATATCCTCCCAGCCTGCTTTATGCCATATAATTTCTTTACCAGCATCTAGATCCAGTTCTTCTTGTCAGGAGACTTCTTATTTCTTCTTTCTTTCACTCCTTATTCCTTTACTCTCCTTTCATTTATTTCTTTATTTCTTCTATCATTCTTTCATTTTACTGTTTCTATTTTCTCAACACTACTTGTTAGTACTATTCTTAGCCTTTGAGGTGCTCAGGTTCTTTAGCTATCATTCAGACAAGTGTGGGCCCTTCAATACTGCTTTCAGACTAACTATATACGCCAGAATTTGCCTTTCTGACTTTCAAGGTCTGGAGTTTTCCTGCCTTGTTTGTACAGTTGTTTATTTAAGCAATTTTTGAGTTTTTAAGGTTTTGTTGTACTATATAGTTGTTTTCTATGCTTCAGAGGCCCCAGAACAGGGTAGGGCATCACAATGGTACGTGTTATACATTGTACAGGAGCTCACTTTGTGCTGTACCATATGTGTCCAGCAGAGTCTGCTATACTGTAGCGGAGCAGTTCTCATAGTGCCATAGAATACAGAGCCATGGATGTGTCACAATGTGCTGTATGACATGGTCCAGTAGATCAATAAAAGGTGGACACACACATATGCATGCAGGCCCAGCAGATGCCAGTGGACACTAGCAGACGTCAATGTGCATCAGCAGCCACTAGCATGCATCAGCCCATGAGTAAAAACCTCCTCTGTTGGCAGACATTATAGCATGAGTAAACTCTCCTCAAGGTTTTTCAGAATGTCAAGCATCCTTCTTAACACTCTATATCTAAGAGAACTATCACTAAGGCCATTAATTGGAGGGTCTGGATGGCTCCATCCTCTTTGTTGTAAGAGGTGGATGGTAGTAGCATTTACCACTGCTGCATCATTACTACATTTGTCATGAGCAGAATTGTCATAAGCAGAATTGTCATAAGCAGAATTGTCATAAGCAGAATTGTCATAAGCAGAAGCTGATACATTTGGTTGGGATTTGTTGTGAACCATGAATCTGTTGTGGCACTAAGGCTGTGGAGTGTGTGGTAAGCGCAAGACAGGGAGTTCCTCCTGTAAGTCAGGCAGTGGTGTGTGTAGTATGCTAGGTGATAGGGAAAGTGTAGGCAGCTGCACATCCAGTGACTAAAGTAGATCTGCCATCAGTGGTTCTATCATTAGTGATGGTCCTACTGTTGCCATTGACTACTGCTGATGATGTGTGTGCCTCCATTTCTGATTTTTTCCTCCATTTTTGTGTGTAGCCTTATGTGCTGCTACTGCTGCCACATTTTTTTCACAATTAGCTTGGATGCTGTACTCAGCAGCTACTGGCTGCTTGTGATGGTTGAGATAAACCATCTAGCAAAAGGTGTCACCAGATCTATACTATCTTTGATGGTCTTTCCAGAAGTTCAGCAAATGCAATAGCTTAGGCTGACCAAGATTATAGGAATCATGGAATATCAGACCCTTTAGAAGATATCTTGGATATATGAATTGCTGATCATTGGTCCTCACTGCCTTGTAAGGATCAGATTCATACTGGTAATCAGACACAATTTCTGACAGAGTGATCAGATAATGAGCAAAGGTAGAGAAAACTAGAATTCATTGTAATGAGTATTGAGATAGTCCCAGACAAGCATTTTCAATTCTTCCTGAGTTTGAAATATATTTGGTCCTGGATCTGCTGGTAATATTGGGAATCTATCCCTATCCAGATCAAGAATGAAGTCATAGCATGTAAAAATAGGAGGAGTCAAATCATGGGGTGATTGCATGTTGGATGGCATATCTCTACCAAGAAGAGCAGACATGTAATCCATCATCTTCTTGTTGAGGTCACTAACAAGGACAGGAAAAGAGTCTTGGAAGGTAGGTCAGTTAGCATGGATCAAGTATGACATATTGTCATGACTATAATTGGTATTAAAATTGTTTAAAGAATGATGGCACCACATACATTCTAATTCAAGTATGACATATTGTCATGACTATAATTGGTATTAAAATTGTTTAAAGAATGATGGCACCACATACATTCTAATAGTCATGTCTTCATTTGCATACCAACCAACAACAGTCCAACTCAACATGCCCATCTCTCTAAATCAAAGCACATCTGCATTGTCTACATGCTTCAAACTGTGCTTTCAGGCCTTCTTGGAGAGACAACTAATAGAAAGTGGAATCAAGCGGACAGATGTACAATGAATAGAAGATGGAAGGAGGACAGATGGAGGACAGATGAAGTACCAACTTGTGCTGAATTTCTGGCAGATTTTCTTTTTTGCTTCATTTTGCAGCCATCTTCTATAAACAACTTTCCTCCTGCAATGTGAGTTGATGCATAACATGTTTAACAGCCACATTATATTGTGCAAATGCATCCAATTCCAAGGCATTGTGATTCTTACCTTTCAACAAGTTTTGGATCTCCTTGTTTATCTCCTTTGCCATTGTCTGCCTGACAACGTCTTGCAGTGAAGTTGTCAAGAGCATCTTTAAATCTTTATGCTGGTAATAAGGATGCCAGCAATTTTTGATATACTGGACAATCTTCTATTAAAGCAAATGATATCAAGTTCTTTGCAATGAGTTGCTGTATCTACTTTGATTCTCTCTGCCCACTCTTCTCCTATCTTTGGCTCTGTCCTCTTAATGGCCCAGTAGTTGAAAATATTCATTAAGATTTTATTCTTCAAGATAGCAGTCCAAGCTTGAGGAGTAGTTGAGGAGTGGTAGAGTTCCTTGTATGGTTCAAAGATAGATCTTTCTTCTGCTGTAAATATCAGTTCTACTTATCTTTTCTTTGGTGAAAATATTGGTTCAGGTGGTTGCATGAGGACAGACATGTTTGTAGACAATATAATTTTCTCCAAGTACACAGTCCTCAACTGAAGGATCACATGATAAAATATACATTTCTGTTTAGTGTCCATTGATGACAGATAGATTCTATTTGTCATTGATGGATAGGGTCTGCTGTCTGCTGGTATCTAGCCCATCCAAATTGGGGCATGTTGCCAATATCAATGAGCAGTCTCATTAGATCTCTGATACAATGGCTAGGTCCTGGCCATAGATATTTAATCATGAACCTGAACTCTTTGAAGAAATTCAAATGACCAAAAACAACAGTCATTAGACAAAGAGATCTCATCCCATTTGCTGAGGAAAAGACATGCAGCTACCACTGGGTCCTGTTCCCATTGTAACTGGTGCACCATCTGTAGCATTTCCAGATGATGATAACTTTGCATACTTGGATAATAATCCAATGGTAAATAATGTAGATGATACAATGCCTATATCCATAAGGCATGTAAAGGTGATTTGAATATATGCTATTATTGAGAGCAAATTATTCAAGTTCATATATGGACACAGGCAAATTATCTTAACGACTTCATCAACTATGTTTCACAGTTGCTCAATGGATTGCTTGGTCATGAATCAATAGATGACATTACTGATTGCCTTGCTTGTTCTGACTATTACCTAGTACAATGGTGATGCTGTGATTGTGTTGGGTCAAGATTATTCTGTTGCAGATGTTTCTGCTGCATGCACTACTCCAACTTGTTTCACCAACCTAAAGTATGGAATGGTAGGTATTTTCAACCAATGAATATGTCAGATATTGGAGATATTTCTATATCCAACACAATTCATTGCATGCAAACTGTCATCAAAGGAATGTCAGAGTCAAGGCTCTTGAGAACTATGAGCAGAAAAAGAATATTCAGAAGCAAGAGTTTCTATGACTCAAATATCAAATGGATGTTGAACTTCCATTAGCAGATAGCAATCCAAGACATCTGGCAGCACATCTGTCTATGACTTCAGATTTCCTAAGCAGACTTCAGGATGCCAGCCTTGATCAAATCGTAAAAGAGAAAAGGCAACAGGAATCAGAGAATAATATGCCAATAGAAGATATTCCAGAAGATTGGCCAGCCACAAACAGGTTCTGTATGAACAGATATGATTGTTTTGGGAATCCAATACAATGTATTGTTCACACAACTAGAGTACACTACATCACTGTCATTTTATGTGAGTGTTCTGGGATAGATGTCTTGGTGGAGGATACCATCCGCTTGCAGCTGGTCCTCCATATATTTGATCAGACACAAATATATTTTACAGCAGCTGTGCTAAACAACTTCTGTCTGACAAATCTAGAGTGCAAAGCATTCACCTACCAGTACTGGCAGAAAATTGCGAGAATAACTTCTCCAATTGTATCATCTGGTGAGGTGAATAACCTTTACCACAAGCTGCAATGAATTTCTCATTCATGGTAGTGACTGAAGAAGTTGAAGTGGGCAGGCTTTGGACATGATGAATTGAGGAACCCTATGGTACTGAACCATAGTGAACTTGCGATATTTTGTTCAACTTGTCCCCAACTAGGAGTCAATCTTCCATCTAACTGAGAAGAAGATCCTATCTAGTGGAAGTTCAATTGTTCTTTAATGATGGACAGCAACTTCAAAACAGATTATATCTGACATTCTAATCCTGCTCATGATGTATGGCACTCAGAAGATGGTGGTATGATGGCCAGAAGAAATGAGCTCATCTGCTATCTCAAGCATGCAAAGAAACAGCCAACGGTGAGTGACATTCATTAACTCTATCTGTCCACTGTTCACTTATCAATTCAATCCTGTCTATCAGCCATCCACTGGATTTTCATCTGTCCAGGGAGCAGCTTGTAAAAACACATTCAAAGCTATTAAAAAGGCTCTGATGATGAACAAGTCATGTGACATTACTGGTATTGTTGCAACGGCATATACACAGTATGGCTGTTTTGCTTCTAATAGTATAACAAATTTGACCCATAGTAAAGGCCAGGTTTATACAGACTTTTCCATCACATAGGCAGTTAAAATGACCAATATAGATGGGATTCAGTATCTTCTACTGGTATATGACATAGCATGCTAGTGATGTGTCAAATTTTCTAAACAGCTTGCTGAGGCTGGAGAAGTTTTGCCAGATAATTTACTTGTGGACTTTGCAATAGAACTTCATGTCTATGGGCATAAGAAGGATTGTTTTTTCCGCTTTGCCCCATTCTTTATTCCTGGAGCTGATCATTTGGCTGGGAAAATGATTGAAAGTCTCTGATCTATATTCAATAAAGTCTCACAAATGGCCTATACAGCTATCTTAGCACATTGGGCAGAAATCCTTGATGATCACATGTATGACTCCAACCGGAAGAAGCTGCTTGACATAGTTCTATTCCTATGTTGAAAGTATAGGACTGCTGTTGAGATGAGAGATGCAGCCATTCAATATTTCACCAAGTGATCCATTGGAATATCAATGTATTTACTAACAAGTTGAAAAGCCAGGATAGCTAAGGCAGAAAAGCTCAGGTAGGAGAGAAACTGGAAAGCAATAGATATTCTGAAAGCTTATACAATGACATTCAATCATGCAAGTAAAGACTGAATAGCAGCAGACAGTGGAAACCATTCAACGGATATTATAGCAACAGATATTTATTTCTTCTGGATTCAACTTGCTCTTGATATTGAGGAGCAGCAGTAAAATGTATTGCTGATGGCTCAACCTATCTTACTAATTGGAAGCTCAGAATTGCAATTTAGGACCAGGTTTGCTATTTGAATCAGCATGCAAGCAATGATGACCAGCAAAAGGTCAAGGTGGAAAGAGAACTATTAAGAGTTTGACTCAATGTTCTTGCTGCTTTTCAGGACAGGAACAGATTTATTGCTAGTAGAAGGCAGACTGTCCTCCTAGAACCTGATGAAGTTCCTGGAGTCTTTAATGACAATGAAATGACAGAAAATGAACAGCCAGCGGATCTACTAGTACCGCCGGCAGATACCCTTGGACCAACAAATATAGTTGTTTTAGAAGATTTTGAAATCTTCTTCCCATTTATAATCATGAATAATGTCTCACCATTAACAATGATAGAGTGCAATCTGCATTTGATTCAAATTGAAAGGCTCCTGCAAGCCCTTCAGAAATTCATTGCAGAGAAATAATTTCTATATTCTCATGTTGTCTGGGTTGCCCCAAGCAAGAATGTGAAAACTCAAGCTTGTGCATTTCTTCAAAACATCCAGGCCTCAATTCTGGTGAAGGCTCATGTCTATGCATGATGCCACAGTGCTCTGCTGCAACTGGGATTGGACTCCAGCATTCAGAAAAAGTATCTGGTTCTATAGAAAGCAAATTTGAATGCAAGCACAGCTATACAAGATCCCAACATTCCTGGTTCATCAAGGATCAAGATATCTTGGATATGGCACTCTAATTCTGATACAGAAAATGAATCTGCAACTATTTCTGAATGTGAGTCCTCTTGTTAATATTTCTGTTATCATTACATCTGTTTGTGAACATATCTCTTCAGTTAATTGTGTTCATTATCTATGTGCTAGAGCACAATGCAACAGATGGACAGAAGAATGTCAGCTTGTCATGAGTGAAATAAAGTAGACAGTTCAGTATTTCTTCAACCAGGCAGATATTTGGTCAAAGCATAGTATATTAGTAAAAAAAAGAGGTCTCCAGTTATATGCACAAAAAGATGGCTATGTGGCAAGAATTGGCCTTAATGGTAATTGATAAATTTAGACAAGTGCTTCCTGATTTTATTCTCCCCCAAACTGTAAGAGATCTGCTGTGAAAATGGTAGATGCAGAGACAGATTGAACTAACAGATGCAAAACATTATTATAGCTTGCTGCCATCAGCAAATGATTGGAACAGATTTGTGACAGTCACATACAATGCAATTGTTGAAAATTACTTTTGTTTACAAGGCACAAAAATCTGATACATAGCAGTATCTGCTTCTACAAGCAATAGTGCAATGGCATCTACTTCTGTACTATACAATGTCCTGTTCCAAGTTACTGTATTAGAAAATTTGCAAGAGGTTGTTGACTATATTGAGTCATGCCTCATTGCAGCACTTTCTATATTTGGCAATCTTGCACCAAGTCTTGAAGTGGAAGAGGCATGGATCATCCAGCATCTAAATAAAGAGTTAGTAAGAAAGTTTTAATATAAGTAAATATATTATGATCTGAATATGTGCCATAGAACTTTGTATTGTCATATCTGGGGGCTGCATCACTAAATAATGTGGTCTGCAATGTTCCAGACATTATCAAAAGCATGAGCTGATTTTTCCCTCTCCAAAATCAACAAACCTTGCCCATAGAAATCCTGGAGTTTGTTGATGGCTATTAAGATCTAATTAGGAATCTATATGGCTGTAATTGGTGGAACCACATTGGCTGAGAGGATGTTCAGATTTTAAGCAATGAAACACTGGAGCATTGCCTTCTTGTACATTAGCAAGGTTTCCACTGATACGACGCTGTACCAGCAGTCAGGGACACAACATGCACCAGAAGTCAAAATAAACATTTAATCATAAGGCTGAAAACTGTAAGCCTCCTGGTAGCAGTCTCAACAAATTATATCTCCAAAAACACCCCAATAAATACACAGACAGTACAGAACAAAGGGCAGGGACCAGCTCAAGCTATCAACACAACAATAGTCCAACCACTGTAATGGGGAGGGGAAGCATGGGAGCTGGCAGAAGTGACGAAATGGGATCAATTTGTGATGATCTAGATCAAGATCAGATCTGACAATGCCCGATTTGACATGACTGAAAGGGGAAAGGAAAAGAAGCATGGAGGGATGTCAAAAGAAGCATGGAATGCAGGGAAGCGCTAAAAGGGGAAAGAAGGATCTATGAATGGGATCGTGCTAAATGGAGCTGAAGCAAATGGGGAAGTGGCAATCAGAGACATCCGGAGGAATGGTGGAACAAGAAGTTGAATGGTGGAACTGGTGGCACCGAAACATGCCTCCCAAAAGGGAAATTGGACTATCAAATATGTTCTGGAGGCTGGGGAGTTGACAACAAAAGAGTCATGTGTAGATAGTGGTCTGTGCACCAGAAAAACA
Source organism: Macrolepiota albuminosa (assembly GCA_027475525.1). Lineage (NCBI taxonomy): Eukaryota > Fungi > Basidiomycota > Agaricomycetes > Agaricales > Agaricaceae > Macrolepiota > Macrolepiota albuminosa. The sequence continues at coordinate 215,147 of JAMWFC010000133.1, forward strand.
GTATAAATAGCCCAAGTTTAGTAGAGAATAGACAGGCAATTGATAGGCAAAGGCTCGGTGGTTCTCAGGGAGTGAATCACTTAGGCTGGAGTTTGTTGAGAATCCTCTGCTTTCAGGAAGATTATTGAAAGCCCTCAAATATATCAATTTCATCATCAAGTCAGTGTGCACTGCAAGTAACCTTCTACACCATCAAGCCCCAGAACTATCAGTACTACTTGCAACCAAGTACTACACCACTCTCTTAAAAGCTTCTTGACATGCAACCACCAGCTGTCCATGACATTGCCATCCACAGATAGAATGGTGTTCGTCCCACCACCAGACATTTTGCTTCATGTATTTGCAGGCAGATCTGCCAGGGGCCACCAGCAGACACTTCTAGCCCTAGACAGGTGGTGGTCGCTAGATATGATGGAACATGTTTAAACAGCCAACAATATAATCTGCCTGTTTGCTGGCAGCAAGTCCATTGCTGCTTCTATTGTCAGTTCTGTTGCCAGGTCCATAAATCTTGCTCAGACAGGCCAATTGACAGACATCAAGTCCCATATCAACAGTATTATTAATGAGCAGCCTGATCCTCAAGACTGCCTCTCTATGGCCCATCCTACTACTCTTCCCAATGTCAACTCTCCTCAATGGCCATCCTTGACACATATCAAACCCTTGAACCCACAACATTCATTCCACCACCTCTATAGTCAGAGTAAACCTAGACTGGTGTATGGCTCTACAATAGAACACTCTTGCGTTGTGGTTCAAGTAGCATCTCAACTTCCTTCTGTCTCAGCAGCTCATATCTGCTGGACATTCATGGAGCTGGAAAAAACTGACAATGACTAGGTGGATATCCTTAATCTATCTATTAGTGACCCTGACTTAGAGGGTATCCCTCTCTTGTTTATTATAGCAAATGACAAGATAGAAGACAAATGCTGCTAGGTGAGTAGTTATTATAATATTGTCAGTATATACTCTAATACACTTTGGATCTCCCTCTGCCAGCTGTGTGACTGAGCCATAGCCTTTAGAGGTCGCCCTTACAGATATATCTTTGCCTTCTTTGTTCATTCCTGTGGAAGAGGAGACAGAAGATGATGATTTGTCTCCTTTGTTCATTCCTGTGGAAGAGGAGATGGACAACAATTCTTTGCCATCTCTATTCATTGTTGGTCAAGGAGCAGAAGGACTAACAGTGATCAAAACCATGGTAGCTGATTATGGCAGACAAATAGAAGTCAGGAGGGGCAGACATATAGTAGCCAAGGATAAAAAAAACCTTCTATTGCTATTTGTTGTGATAGCAGAAGAGACAGATGGAGGCATGGCAGCCAATGACAAAGAAAATCTTTCACTGCTTTTTGATGGAATAGCTCTTCAATCCCAGTCTTTCCCTTCCCAACAATCTTGTTCTCCAAGTCTACCTACTGGTAACAATGTCCAGAAGTAGGAGGAATATGAGACACATATGACTTGATGCAAGGATAAGAGAAGAATTAACAAATTATATCAACAATGTGAGTTATAATTTGACACTGGTAATCATAGTTCATTTATTTCAACAGAACAAAAATTTTGCTCTAGAGCACAACATGGTTGATGTAGGCTCATTGGCCCTTTAAATCCAGCTGATCATACTGATAATATGTCTATTGATATGTCAGAGTCATCCTCATCATCTTCACTATCATGCTTGATAGCAAACTATGAAGACATCACACTTACTAGACCTCAGAGGCCATATACACTGGACAGCTTTGCATTTTTAACTGCAGACTATCTGCTTGATGAGGATTTCTTCTATTCTAATGCATTACATAGATCTAATGAAGAGAAGAAATACACATCGGATGAGTAATTTAATTGTTAGTTACTATAATTCATGGCTTTTCTGTTGGTTATTTTTTGTTAAGATTAACTATCCTGTTGTGCTAATGACGAATCCATTATAAATTTGTTTGATTTGTTATGCCATTCTCATGGACAGGAGATAGGACGCATCAGCAAAAAACCACATACTATTTAACAATTATACAAGGAGGACTTGAACTTTTCAATTGTATACTAGAAGGAACATAAACCGACAATATTCTGCTAGACCACAGGACATTGTGTGAATTATACATAAATATTGTTCTAGTATTGTGTACTAGGCTACAGCACTTTACTACATTTCAATTAGTTCAGCAGGTCAAAAAACATCATTATACATTATTAAGGCAAAAGCATACAAGTCAGTTAGGAGGTAAATTCATTTGATCCGTTCATTTGCTCATAGACAGGACACAGGTCTAGTGGACTTGTTTTCCCCTCTTTCAACCTAGTACCAGCCCTATTAAAATATTTGTCATTTTTATACAGAACCTAACATTGCTGTTTACTAATATCTGCTAATGTCTGCTAGCATCAATCTGTTCAAAACTCCTTGCAGTGCATGTGATAAGTAATTATCTGCTAATGTCCGCTAGTGTCATCCATTTGATCTGGTCAAAACTTCAGAGATTACTTGAGAAGTTTGGAATAGAAGAACTTGCCACATGCTAGAGCAAGGTTGTTCAACCTAAACTTCTAAAATAATCTCTGAAGTTTTAAACAGATTAAATGAATGACATTAAGGACATCAGCAGCCTCCTGCTATAATTTGCACTAGGGGGAGTCAAACCTGCCTCTTGTGCATGATATGGAATATTTATTCTATTGAACCACAGGTACTTACTATACAAGCTAGTGCAGTGTACATATAGGGCAAAAATGCATGGAATATCAATTGACAAACAAAAATCTCTGCATCTGTTTATTATATGCACTGCATGGAAATCGAATCTACTATCCAGCACAATATAGATTAACAATTAATAGATATTTTACTAAACCACTGAGACTTATTACAACTTAGTATGGTATATACATAAACTGGTCAAAAGACACCATCTCAGTAAATTCATTTGATTTGTTCATCTGCTCATGGATGGGACACAAGTCCATCAGACTTGTTTCTCCTCTTTCAATTTAGCACCATCCTTACTAAAATATTTGTCATTTTTACACAGAAAGAGCATGTCAGCTAGCTCACATGCCGACATCTGCTACCATCTGCTGGCATGCTAGCAGATAGTGGACACTCACACACTCCCTTCTGCTCTTCCTCTTCTTTCTCCTCAGTGCCATTCTCTCTACTCCCCATACTACCTCACATGCCACCTTGCTTCTCTTCTCCTCCCTAACCTGATGTCCAACATTTGCTACATCTACCAGTGTGCTAGCAGACACTCATGCTCCTCCCCCTTTCCCTTTCCCCTCTTTCTTCCCATCCCCATCTTTCTTTCACCACCTCTTAAGCTCTCCAAGATGCCACCCCATGCAGTAGACACTCATGCCTTCTCTTTCCTTCTCTCCTGCCCTAATGCCAGGTGATATCAGACAATACTAGGGGTTGCTGACAGATTTCCACAAATGCTGACAGATACTAGCAGATATCTGGCAGATGCCAACAAATGTACAATAGTTGTCAACAAATGCTGACAGATGCTAGCAGGTCCTGATGGCTGCCAACAAATTCTGACAGATGTAAGCTGATGGCAAATGATGCCACCATTGCTGGAGGCTTCTTCAAGACTGAAGGTTTAATTCCCCTCTACAGGCATAAGGCAAGGATGACAAGTTACTTTTTTTTTGGTCCAACTAGCCTCTGTGGGCCTGCATAGGTTTGAGTAGATCAATGTAGGTCTGTATGGATATCTGCTGGTGGCTTGCATAGGCCTGTATAAGTCTGCAGGGCCCTTTTATGGACATACACTAGCATTGGAGGTGGAAAAAGGAGAGAAGGGGAGGCACACAGCCTCAAGTTATTGCAGGGAGGAAGGGAGAGGAAAGAAGTAGGGAACCTCAAAGAGGGTTTACTCATGCCATGACATCCACCAACAAAGGTTTTTACTTGTGGGCTGATGCCTGCTAGTGGCTGCTGATGCACATTGACATCTGCTAGTATCTGCTGGTGTCTGCCAGGCCTGCATGCATATATGTGTGCCTGTTTTTTATCAATCTACTGGACCATGTCATACAGCACATTGTGACATGTCTGCGGCTCTGTATTCTATGGCATTTTGGAGACTGCTATGCTATAGTGTAGCAGACTCCACTGGACACATTTGGTATGGCATAAAGCAAGCTCCCATATAACGTATGACACGTACTGTTGTGATGTCTCTATGTGCCCAGAAGTGTCCAACCTGGCATAGAAAATCTCTAGACTTGTTCTTTTTAGATATCTCTCTGCCAGGTAAGTAGTTATTATGATATTGTCAGTATATACTCTAATATAGTTTAGATCTCTCTCTACCAGCTGTGTGACTGAGCCATAGCCTTTAGAGGTCATCTTTACACTCTTTTCCTTTCTCCTCAAATCATCAGGCTATTGCATATATTGTACTTTGTCTTCTGGAAGAACTCTGTAAAGGAACACAGTTTTAACATCAATTTTGGTAACATTTCAGCTTGCTGCTGCAGCTAAGTCAAGGAAAATATACCAAGATTTGATGCAGGCTATAGATAATGTAGTTTTAGTGTACTCATGACTATTATTCTAATTATGTCTGAGCTTATTCAATACTTTGATATCTGCTTTATACTTGTCTAAATTCATGTTCTTTGCTCACTTTAAGAACTCAGCCTGAGTATAGCAGGGCACCTAATAGAGGTGTTTTTTTATTTTATTAGTTATTAATTTGTATAATTATATATTTATGCTGAGAGCAAATACATATTGTATATATATATATGCACTACTGACTTTTTTACTTATCTATGTACAGACAGCCTACTAATTTGGCAGATTCTGTCTGCAGTGTGAGTAAGAAGACTACCCAAATTCTTATACTAAAATACTATCTTGTTCTATTTTGACATTTTGGGATCAAGATCAGCCCAGTACAGTCCTCTCTTAATGAAAGTCTTGAACTCATTGAACAATTTAACAATTTTTTCTCATTTACCTATAGATTCTATGTAGACAAACAATTTTTCTAGTTCTGAAATGTATTCTCACACCATCAATGTTTTCTCTTGACCAAAGTCTCTGAGTTTATTACACTGCCAGTTATGTAAGTCAATTCCTATGGACCTAAGTTAGAAATTCAAAGCCCACAGCCAAAAAGAATGTAAAAGAGCAATGAGTAGATGGTAGTTATTTTGGAGCAATTTATCCAAAATTAAGGTGTACTGTAATAGGTTTCAAAAGAAATTATCAAATCAAAATAAATCCCTTCTAACCAATTAAAAAAAAAATTTTCTACAAAATCTGAAACTAAAATAAATCTCTGGTTTTTAACAGAGTTTGTGGACAGTGAAGGTTGTTTTTTTATTAAAATACAGCATAATGCTGAATTAAAAACTAAATGGAGAGTTAGACCTGTTTTTTCTATTACTTTACATGTCAAAGATGTATTTTTATTAGAATCAATAAAAAATAACTTAGGTGTTGGAAATATAAGCAAAATTGGAGAAAAAGAATGAGGAAACCCTCTCTTCTGGCCCCACTCTGGTTTGTGTCTTATAGACTACTTGCATCTCACATAGTTTCCCAACTCAGAGCATCTCTGCACATAGTCTAACCAGATTCATGTGCCCTTACATCAATCTCAGGCAGGGTCTCTAAGCTAGAGTTCACACCAGCTCAATTGCAAGTAAGGTATCTGTGTTGTGAAGTTTTAACTGACATATTGAAAACTTGGCTCACAAATAGATTATTACATGAGTTGATAAGACCAGGAGAGTTCTACTATGTTGATAGGATCTTACACAGATTAGGCACATCAACAGCAGGCTTAGCACCAGCTCTGGACACCTTGCTGCACACATTCTGAACTTAGTATGCACAATTTACCCATTTTAGGCTATACTCAACAGCTATGCACAGAAAGCAATAGATCCAATCAGTGATAGCACTGGCAGCAGCTGGAATAACATGTGACAATTGGCATCACACCATCAGCAAGCATTGACAGTTGGCATCACTCTATCAGCACATGGCACAGCTAGCTAGCAGCAGTGCTTACAACTTGAAATTCCCCATAACAGACAGCTTGATGTTTTATCTTGGCATTTGATGTCACTTGGTGCCCTCTCTCAGCTCAGACAGACAGCCTATCATGTCCTTAGGATTTATACCTAAGTGGGAATGGTGAGGTTGTTAGTTTGACTCTTGCCTATGTACTGCAGCCTTTGGCAGCAAACACTTTAAACACTGCATCTGGCTTATTCAATGCTGCCAGGTAGCCACCACCCTCACATGCAATACTAGGGAGGCTTTGTTGTGCAGGCTATTATATGGGAGACCAATTTGCATGTGACCTGATGAATCAATGTGACCACCATGCTCGTGTCCAATCAGAAAAAGGGAGGATTCTCCAATGCAGAGGATTTGGGAGAGGAAAAACTGTACCTTGCTGACCAAGCAAGCCATAGTCCAGGTAGGGGCAAAGTTAGGTGACAAAGCAGTCCAGACCTTAAGTGGTTGTCTGCCTGGTTGCTGAAGTACCACGTGACACTGTTGGTTGGGATTTGGTAATGTCAGTTGGAGTTCTTAGATCTTATACAAACTGCAGAATCTCCCAGCCTGCTGGCCCTTCCATGGCCTCTGCAGGGGAGGTGGAAACTTGGCCAAAGATAGTCTCTGGATATGGGGGGGTTAGAGTTGTGGAGCCTTAGCTGCATTGTCGGCAAGCATTGATGAAAGTAGACGGGTCCAATCATTGGGATGGCACATTAGCAGCAGATAAAAAGAGATTACATATGCAAAGTAGTATGAACTCTGATGAAGAGCTCAAGTAGGATCAAATCATAGTAAAGTGGCTATGATGCATAACCAGCATGCCTGAAAAAGCATCAGGCCAAAGTACCTACTGGAGTGTCCATAAGTAGCATACCCTTACATACTGCAGGAGTTAGAACACTATTCCCATGTACAAAATAACTCTCTAACTAAACAAATGAAATCATTATCATCATCATCATCATCAGACAGACAGCATTCTTGTTAACTTCTTGTTATTTTAGTTTAATGCACAGCATTTACTTACATTCTTTTTAGTTCACTGCTCCTTGACAATAATCAGCCACTTAGCAACACTGAACTCAATTTTACTATAAATACTTACTGTTGTCACTAGTTAGCACAAGAAGAACAGAGTACTCTATTCACATCTTAGTTTACCTCATGGTTCAGATTTCTTTTGCGTGGAATTAGTTCACAGTTGCCAACTGTCTGAACACCTCTAGCCTGTTTGCCACAGTTACACATACAGAATAGATGCATCTTGCATCTATGGCAGGCATTGCACAGCTTAGGTGTTGCTAAGCCTCTAGTTTTCTTGCTGCACTTAACTCATACCTCTTCCCTCTCTCATTTAGATGCCTCTATTCATGAGTGCACCTTCCTTATCACATATCTCTTGCTGACTATCTCTTATCAACAATCACATTTTTTCTGGCAATAACTCATTTTTGACTTGTTCTCTGGGACCTGCCTGAGACTCTCTTACACACTTAGTGTGCTCAATGTATATTCCTGGTTGGTAGCCATAAACCATAACCATATCTGCTACTGACCAACTTTTAGGCATTATCAATGTGTGAGTCCAAGTGTACTAGTGTAGTTGATAGAACTTGGAAAAGTTCAAAATATATAACACAAGGCTACTCAAGTAGGCAGTTATTGTATCACACAAAGTCTCGCTTCTGAACTGTTGTAAAAAGTCCTAGATTGCAAAAAGTCCTCTAACACTAGTACTGAGTTGCTATATAAAGGGTCTGCTATATTATGTAAGGAGACTAGGAAGATATTGATAGGTAGATAGGGGAAGATAAAGAGTGCAACTATCATGAGTAACAATTTCTCTACAGTGACAAACTGTGACACAAGTTTTGCAACTCCCTTGTTTTTGCATCCTGAACATCCGGCTTTCTTCCGAGAGAATTCCACACAGTGCATCCACAAAAGCAAATTTTGACATCTCTAGTCAAGTTAAATATCTGAAGTCCAATCAGAAAAAGATAGGCCTGATGTGCTTGATTTTGTGCAAAGTTTTGCAACACCCAATTGGTGATAGTAGTTCAACTGGTTCATTAAGTGTGATTCTGACGTGTTCCATTTTAGACAAGACATTACACAAGTGATGGTGTCTATATCAGGTCAGTTGGCATTATTATCAGCATATCTACCTCATTGTCATAGTCATTAAATTCTCTATCATTGCCCCGCTCACTCAGTAGCCAGCCCTGCTCCAACTGTAAAGCCTGAGTAGATCTCTATCTATACAACATTTACTCCGAGTGACTTGGCTACATCTACATTGGTACTGTGCTGTTCTGCAATACTTGTTATAGCTATATTTATCTCAGTTGGGCGCTAGTGTTTAATCACAATAAATAATCCCTTCATATTATTGTACTTCACTCACCGTTGACTGCACATTTGCATCAAATTTGAGAGCGGTTGTTGCACTGAGATTGCGCAAACTTGCTCGAGCGTTAAGTCTAGTATTGCAGACTTACAATGGATGATAACAAATAATATCCACAAAACACGTACGACGCCATGAGAGAGTTGGAGAATACTTTTCAGGTCATCAGATCTCTTGAGCAGAGCATTGCAAAAAAAACTTGCATACATCGAGGCACAATCAAGAAGACTGCTACCCAAGCAAAGCTATCTTGCACCATAAACTGACAAGAGAATCAGAACTAGTGGTTATGGAAGCTTGTTATGCAATCCCTCACCAAGATCAACTGAATCGTTGTTGCAAAGCTACACTGAGTATTAGAAACAATGTTGCATGCCTTGAGATGATTTCCCTCATTGCTGACCTTGTTATCAATCCTGTCTCTTCAAGTTAATGGCAAAATGACATGTCAGATCTTCCTATATCTCCATGCTTCTGTTCACTCACGAATTGTCCATGAAAGGAGTTTATCAACCATTACTCTTGTCCTAAATATGTTATCTCAGTAGTTAAAGACAGGAGAAATCTTGAAACAAGTTACACACCTTGCGAGGCTCGTGTCGCGATGAGGCCACAAGTAACAACACAACGTCACCGCGATCAGTACATCATTGACTTCAGAGATTACGAGTGTTGTTACTACCACCCACCGCCACCTTGCTTCAACAACCACAACATTTGGTGTCTGATGGCAAATAGCTCCTACGGCAAAGTTACCGATGGAACGTAGCAGGCACAAAAACCACAAGACACATGGGAACAACCATTTTGAAGACAAGACGCGGATACGATGAACAAAGAATGCCTGTTGAAATAGAGATAAAGCTCAGAGACTTCGAAGTTGTGAACAGTTGTTACTTGGACCCCAGGACAAATAATCCCAGTCACGAATACAGCTACATCTCCCGATACTGTAAGCACAATGAGTGTACCAGGATCTCCGTATCTCATGACTGAATACTGTGGCACCAAAATCAAAAAGATATTGGATACAGAGCAGCACTTGAACTCACATAGTAAAGCATATGGCTAATCACAATAGCATGGACACATTCCGCAGCCCTATTCAAGGAATGTTGAGAGCCAAAGCTTACACTCGACGCAAACATTTTTGTGCTAACCATATTACACCAACCTGTTAATTGTGTGCATCAGGCTATCATCCTATGAAGACACAGAGAATCTTACAAAGATTTTCAGTAGTGACTTGTCGTCGTAAAACTTCCTACAGTATGACTGAACGGCAACTCAAATACAAAGAAAGGTCGAAGACTCACCTGTAGTATGTGAAAGTTTGAACAGTTACCACTCCAAACAGGAAAATAGAGATCAGGATTCCTATCTCTAGGAGACCAAGTGTCTGGGTGATTGCGGACATCTCTAGATTGAGCTGTTCAGCTCTTGCGCTCCATCGACCTTTATAGAAATAGTTTTGTGGATGAAGTAATTCCAACAGAACCCCTTTGATCGTTGTGATCATCACTGATTTCTCCTCGACAGGAGTGATGTGTCATTGTATAAATAATGTTCGCCTCCACTCACAGCATTTTTAGATCCAGACATATACAGCTGAAATGTGTGGAGTTATTTTTCATATCCCTACATTGTGCAATAGTTCTTCTTATCTGCCACGGCGGTGAATTCATAGTACACAACATGAACCTTGCGAATCTCAACAAATGTTTCACCAGGCTAAATCAAGGCATACTCCCCGTCTCAGCCCGCAGTCCCCGTTGTGCTTCTTCACATAGATCACAACAATCATTCAGATTGAAATGATGTGTGAATGAATGTGGGGCACAAACCTTGGCAAGGGTCATCAGACCAGGGTTACAATTTGTGTGTGACCCTGGAAAGGAAAATTGACAGCTGATGCAAACGCTGTAAAAAGACTAGCGTGCCCTATCGCCCTTTGCTTTAAATCGGACTTGTCGACAAACGGTCTGCCATGACGAAGTTGAACTAAAGATAACTAAGCCAGTGACTATAGAGCATTTATAACTACAGTGCAATTTGGCGACTTCAATGTCATAGTTCTGACAATACAGGTCGTGTCGGTCAATTGGAAGGGTTCTATCTAGAGAAAAGATAGGGAAGCTTAGAATGCGATTCGTACGAGGTCGGTCGTCACTGTTACATTCTCATGGTCTCTGTGTCAACCCACTCTCATCGTAGACCACTTCCTATGCGCAGCGCATTTCTGATTACGCAGATCCATCCATATAATATTCTCTGGAATGCACAAGTATCGATGAATACTGTCCACTGAATTGAGAGGCCTCTGCCTCGTGCATAAGACCTGCCACGACATCGAAAGTTAGAGGGATGTTGACTGGTCATCCATGAGGCACATCATTAAACAGCGCCGTCGAGACATACAGTGACACTTTCCAAAACTGCTGTACCTGAACGTTTCCTGCCCTTCTACCTTTGCTCTGCGTCCGCAGACCGCCATGGTACACTGGCGTCCCCAGTTCCAAAAACCTCTCCGGAATCTGCGTATTGTCCATCTCCAAGTACTGCAGCAAGGTATCAAGGGCTCAATGTGTCACTTACACGGTAGTACGGAGAACGCGCGGGGTTAAAGTTGTAAGCATTCTTCAATTCCTTGTGATGCTAATTGATGTTTATTGGAAGGGCGCTCAACTCGTTGTATGGTTTATGGAATCTGATCGTTGTATCAATATATTAAGATTCAATCAGCCGCTCATGCAAAGGCTCAGGCAAAGGCTATAAGGCTAACACTGGTTACCTACTTCGTCAGTGGATGAGATGAGATGTGATTAAGGACGCTTCAGCTGAGCAGAAATCAGAAAAGATATTTGGATCTGTCTTCTGTCTTCCTCTCTTTTGTGTCGTATGGTCTTCAATTTATCATCGAGCCACCGCTGTGACCAACAACTTCAGCGTCAATTTATATATTAAAATGAAATGTTCGAAGGTAAAAGCATTCATTTAGTGGTTGTATTCTCGTCGTTTGCTTAATGGCTCTCTAATATGCAAGGTGTAGGATTTTGGACATCGATGTTGACTACCGTATATTGATGCCGCTGCCGCTGTCACTGTAGGGACAATACACTGGCAGATTCTGACCAATTGTTTGACAGGAGCCTCTTTCGCCCTTCGACTTTTCTCGTTAAAATGGAACTACAAATAGCTGTCAGCTCCAGCAGAGGAACCAAAACGACGAATGACGTAGTCTGTGCATCTGAACGACGAAAAATCAGCAGGTATTTTAGCCATGGGACTTGAACGTTTCGTTGATTGGTGTTCACTGCAAGTACGTCGTCAAGGTAGATGTGCGGCTTCGATATCTACCATGCATGTTACTTAATGAATCATAATTCGTTGACGCCCCGCCCTGAGATATAGGGGTCACAGACAATACATTAATCAACTTCTCACCTGGCTGGCACTCTAGAGGCTTAAGCATTCTAAGAGCCAACCCAGAACCTTACTTTATTCATGACGTTTCACTCAAGCGACCAAGCGATAAGCGATAAACGTGCGATAGACTCCTTGACCAGTCCGAAATGGTTTCCCGACCGTCTTCTATCTGAGAAGCCGAACTCTCACTCATTTTTGGTCTCACCCAAAACAGCCCAGCACCACAGGATTATATCCAACTCCACATGAACGGAAAATGTCTACGAAGGTTGGAGTTTGGAAACTTTACCCCACAGACTGGAAGCAAACTCTGAATCGTCCGGTCCACCCCTTGCATGCGTCAAGAGTGAGGGAAGGAGGCTAAACCCTATTGAGGTGTTCTTAGATGAAATCAGGGGGGTGAGGGTCGTAATCGTGGGGATCCATTCACTTACGATTCACTAAATTGATTTCTACCGCAGCGTGATGGGCATAGGACACGATTAGAAATTACAACTCAAATCCGACATCAATGTTTGCCCGCCTCACGGTGACCACGTTTTTGCTTTGTATGAGCTCCAGTACCTTTCATATTACCAAAACTCCAAGGCTAAGTCGAGGAAAACTATTCAATTACCTTCGATGTTGTGAGTTTTGGAATGAGCTCTGTTGATGATGGGATGGGTAATTGTGGATCTCCTGGGTCTCAATATTAGCATGCCGATCAGGATAATAATATTTTAAACAAGACCAAAGCTGACATTGACACGAGGAAGCACAACGGCAGGGTTCTGATGAGTCCTGAATCTTACGTACCCTGGTGTCCCGGTTAAATTCGTGTTCCTCTATCCTTTACTTTCGCGTTGCGATTGTTATTGATCAAGAGAACTTGCGAGTTAGTCTCCAGCTGCAGCATGGACAATGAGTTACATTGTTTCTACTTCTCAGAAGTACGATCATATGCTGAAAAGCCAGTGTGAGGTCAAAGTTCTGGATATTCGACCTCTGCTTCCCTTAATGACATTAAACATTAGCGTTCTGCCTCGCGACATCCACCTGCAGCTGCTCGATACTGCCCGTATCCGTGATCGTGCTACTAAGCAAAGCTAAGCCAATTCGCCGGTGTCTCTCAGCGCCATGCGTCAGCCTGGATTCCCGATCTACTACACATTACACATGCATGGCCAGTAGTGCCATGACTCTGGCTTGTATAAGAGACCTTGACTTTACAGCATGAGGTACATCACCACATTCACTCTCTTTACTTAGACGCACACACCCTCAACAGCTTCGCTCAGCTATGTTGCTGTCAAAAGTCCTAGGAGTCATCGTGATTGCGCGAAACGGCGACCGCTCCAACTACTACCAGGACCCGTACTCATACGCTGGATCCAGCACTGAGACTACCGCCCTTGGCGAGGTTCGTGTCCCCACCTCCCTGCTTTCCTCGTTGTGCTCACCGTGCCCTCTTTCCCTTGACATATTCGCAGGCCGAATCCTTCCAGCTAGGTTCCCTCCTCCGCTCAACTTACCTCGACAGCTCCTCCCCATCCTTCATCAACGGTATGCGCAGCGACCTCGTGGACAACAACGAGGTCAAAGCACGCGTCAAGACCGGCGTCGAGGGAACTGTTGTCTTCGATTCTGCGATCGCGCTTCTCCAGGGCTTGTTCCCGCCTAACAAGAATAACAAAATCCAGCTTGCGAATGATACGACTGTTGTTGCACCCCTTGGTGGGTACCAGTATGTTCCCGGTATGTGATCTTCCGTCTGCGTAATACCGGTACAAGGAGGTTGAATGGACGTTTAGTTGAGACGGTTGAGCCTGGTAATGATAGGTCGTTGGAGAGCTGGACCGATTGCCCTGTAAGTGACCGAGGATGTGGCGAAGATCGCGTAGGCTTATGGGAATCGAAACAGGCCTTTGCAAAGCACACTAAGGAATTCTACAACTCCCAGGAATTCAAGGACAAAGCGAAGGATGCTCAATCTTTCTTCAAGGCTGCGAAGGACTTCGTCTTTGGTCGTCCCACCATCTTGGAAAATGCCGTAAGTGAAACATGATTTTCATACTCTGTTGAATTAGAATTGACGATCTCCACTATTCCAGTGGAACGTAAGGTAGTTTTGCGAGTCATGCGGTGGAGTACTGATGCCTCCTAGCTTTACGATTTTATGAACACCCAACTCGTCCACAACAAGACTTATGCCCACCGTCTCCCGCCCACACTCATTGAACAAGCCCGCAGCTTCGCTAATTTCCACGAGGACGGTGTCTTCTCCGACAAACACATCACTGGAGTAGGAAACAGTTCGTCCCTGCGCGTCATCCGGATCGATTTCAGCATTAAATACAAATTTGATAGTTGCAGGCCGCACACTCCTTCACACAATCATTACCTCTCTTGAGCGCATCGCATTCAACGGAGACCCTCTTCAATTCTTGCTCGTCCAGACCACCTACCAGCCCTTCATCTCTTTCTTCCACCAGACCGGCATTACGGACGAACATCCCGAGTACAAAGGCGTTCGTAAGTACAATCGCTTGTATTATCTCTAACATACGGCTGATTAAGATATTTCACCAGCCAACTACTCCTCCGCTATCGTAATTGAACTTCGTCGCGGTTCTCCCCCCGACCTCCGTGACTTCCTGCGCATCAAGTTCAAGAACGGAACCTCCGACCATTTCAAGGATGTGCACGTCTTCGGCCACCACTCTGACATCCCTCTTACCGAGTTCATCTACCGCGCTGAAGTGAGTGTATCTCTCGAAAATTCTTCACCAAAAACGACCATTGTGCTTAAACACATCTCAGAACGCAGCCATCACCAGCAACAAGCAATGGAGAGAAGTCTGCAACTCCTCCGATGGCTTCAGCCCTGTGTCCCTCCCGAGGAGCAACGTCCAGGCCGCCTTCACCGGCGCCTTCGCCTTCGTCAGCCTTCTCGCCGTCTTCATGCTGACCAAGTTCGTGAAGCGCTCTCGTGCCCGCGCCCGTGAGGCCCGCCTCAGGCTTCCTGGCGACGAGGTGAGTGAAGCCACTGTTGTCAATTACGGCGCCATCTCGCGGGAGCGGGCGGAGTGGTACGGAGGTGACCCCACCTCTGGAAATACACAGGGCGATCGCCCATATGTCGCTGCTGCCCAGTACCCCGAACATCCTAGATGGTTCATTTGACGGGTGAAATCCGCGAGGTGGTGGCCTGGGCCTAGGCTTTGTTGTGCATGAGTTACTCATTGCGTTTTCAGAATACCGTTCATGTCCCTGTCTTGGAGAAGACGCGATTGGTTTGATCTCGGCCCTTGATTTCTTTGTCTGTGAGAGACTGGGAACATTTGTTTCATTCCTGTTGTCATATGATTTGATGTATACTTTTCCTTCACAATCGTCTTTCCTGTATTTATCTGGCGAATACTATAATTCTATCGAACGGTGGTCAGCCTGAGCGAGTGAATTCTCAGTTGAGGAACCATGCTCATAGATCGGCTTCAAAATGAGTGGCGGCATATCAGGGTTCGGCATATCAGGTTATTAGGAACTAGTCAGGGAAGATCCAATGTTACATTTGAAGTTATTAGAAGTCGCAGTTGCCATGGATGCCATAGCACACCCACGTAAGCTAGTCTTTGGGAAACCTTAGAATATGTTTCACTTATATTTGGATACACAGAGAAAGCCACCCTCAGTCGTACTACGCATATATTTGTGTGACTGAGGGTGAGCAACCCTACTCATATTATCACTACCACTCGTACTTACTGTAGACGAGTACAGTAGTTTAGACCTCAGTCACACCAATATAATGTTGTACGACTGAATTACCTGTAGACGAGTACAGTAGTTTAGACTACAGGTTGTAATTAGTAATAAGTAAGTGTGTGTAAGTAAAACGGCTCACCCTCAGTCACACCAATATAATGTTGTACGACTGAGGGTGGCTTTCTGTGTATCCAATGTGTAAGTAAAACGGCTCACCCTCAGTCACACCAATATAATGTTGTACGACTGAGGGTGGCTTTCTGTGTATCCAAAACATAGAAAATAAAATGAATAAGGTTTGTGGTAAAGACTAGCAAATACCGATCGTGTAGCCACCTGGGCCAAGCTAGGGGGGGGGGGAAATATACGAGAGGTAATCTAAAAAAGGAAATAAAATATCGGCTAAGCGTGTATGACGTACGGTTGTGTCGTTGGTTGTGGAAGTCTCTCTCAACACTTACACTTACCTGTAGACTAAAACATCTGTAATTGTCTACAACATGTGTCCTTCAAATTTGCTCCCTCTGGGGCTATCTGTACTAGCTATTAATCCGTCCAAAAAATATGCTACCTCTCTTACCCACCTAAGGCAGCACTCTTTGTGCTTCTTGATGGCATCTTAGGGGGGTTATTTGTGTTGACAGAAACCCCCCTAAAACGGCTGGAGGTTGGACGGTCGTGCTTCTATTTCCCAAAATGGAACCTCCCAAGATTTCCAATTTACCTCTTGAGATTTATGATTTACCTTCCAACCTCTTTTGTACCTCTCTACGTACCTTCAAGCCTTTATCCTTACCTTCATACCATCACACTTCTTCACCTCTCAACCACTTGGGCTCTCAACTACTCAGGCACTCAATGAAATATGCCAAAGCCTCATAGAGAGCATGCCTAGAAGGATCAAGGCAGTTATAAAGGCAAATGGAGGCCATACCAAGTACTAGATATGAAAATTAGAGTAAATTAGAGTGGGTCAAAAAACTGCCCCAATAATTGAATATTTTGTTTGATTTATTAATCAGTGAGTTCTTGTCCAAATCACATGATTTAGATGTCATTATAAAGCCAAGATGTAGTTGTATGTCATGTGATTTTTTACGACTTTCTGCTTATGTAATTGTTGCACACCATGTAAATCTTTCCAAAAAGGCCAAACATTGAGGCAGTTTTTTTAAGCCAGTGTACAATGTCTCATGCCCTTTTATATCTATTGCCTGTCCACAAAACTTTATAGTATTTAAGCTGTTGAATCTGTTATTCTACTAGTGAGCAAAGTTCTATCCCAAATGGCTACCTGCAAGAGTTGCTTGTTTCCTTTTCTATGTCTTGATGATCAAGTCTGTTCTGTTCTTAGTGTCATGCTTGCAAGCCTAGCCTTGCTGCAGCTAAACTGTGAGTAATTAATGTAAATACATTTGGTTTATTCATCTACTAATAACTTTACTATTCTAGGACAAATTTCAATGTGTTGGTGATAGGACCTCATATAGGCTAGGTGCAGCCACAGCAGGCTTGGCGCATCAATGGCAGACTTGGCACCAGCTCTGGATACCATGCCATGCTTGTTTTGAACTTGGCACACACAATTTATCCATTTTAAGCCTTACACAATGGCCATGGACATCAAGCAATAGATCCAATCAGTAATAGTGCTGGTGGCAGCTAGAATGATAGCTGGCATCATATTGCTAGCAAGCATTGACAGGTGGCATTAATCAATTAGCACATGATATAGCTAGCCAACAACAGTACTTACAAATTAGGAATAATAGCATTTACTCATGATGGACAGCTTGGCATTTATTCTGGTGCCTGATGTCTCTTGATGCTATTCTTTCAGTTAAACAGCTTTCTTATTTTATTTCTCATTATTTAGCTTAATGCACAATGTATAATTACATTTCTCACAGTTTACTGCTCCTTGGCAACTCTTAAGCCAATTAGCAGTGGAGAACTTATTTTTATTATAAATACTTATTGTTGTCACTAGCTACCAAAAAGAACAAAGTACTCTGTTTTACCCCTCAGTTCATCTCACAATTCAGATTTCTTTTGTGCTGACTAAGTTTATAGTTGCCAACTATCTAAGCACTTCTCACCTGCTTGCCACCATTATGTTCATAGAGCCTACATGCCTTGCATCTATAGTAGGCCATATGCAGCTTAGTCATTGCTAAGCCTCTAGTTTTCTTGCTGCATCCTTTGCTGCACTTACTCTTATCTGCATCCCCTTCTCATTTAGGTGCACTTTATTGTTAGTGCACTTCTCTTACTGTACTTCCACTACTGACCACTGTTATCAACATTCACTAAAACTTGCTGTTCAACTTGTTTCTTACTTGTTCTCTGGGAACTGCTTGGGATTCTCTCAAAACTTAGTATGCTTGATACATTATATACTAGTCAGTAGCCATAAACCATATCTGCTACTAATCAACTTTTGGGCATCATCAAATTGGAGCCCACTACAAAGGACTTTCACCAGAAACATATCTCCAGCACACATGCCACCTGCTAAAGCAGTCAGCAAAGAGCACAGTCTCCTTTCACCCATCAACTTCTCAACCACCTGATGCCTTACCAGGTCTATTTCTCACTCAGAAACTACAGAACACCACTGTAGAAAATTTTTCTGATATCTTCCCATAGTTGCTAGACTTTACTGCTGACAACCTCTTAGCATTGCTGCTTGCCAATCCCCAGCCTTTTACACCTTCAACTCCTTTAAACTCCCCTTTCCTAACTAGTCATTTCCTATATGTCTTTGCCAACTCCTAGAATTCCATCACTACTGCTGTCTCCTCTGCATGGCAGGACAGTTGCTAAAGAACAGCCTTTTTAGCACATGCCACCATGCAACTACTTCTCAGCATTAAAATGGAATGAGTCCAAGCTATATGAACTCTTTCAATATTTCAAAGAACTTGAATATCTGTTTAGAGACTGTAGGATTATTGACTTCACTCAAATGAAAGAATATGCAGCACACTACATTTCCTATAATATGACAGAAACCTAGACTAGCCTTTCCAAGTTTGCTGCTCCTGTGCCTAGCACATAACTGACTATTAGTACTATCTACAAACAATGGAAAACAGCAATCATCTAGCTCTATCCTAGCATCAAGGAAGCTATACAATATATGGTAAATAAACTTCAGAAACTTGTCCAGGACATCTTTGATAGCGGTACTTACTCTTTTGGCACCTTCTCAACTTACTATAGAGAATTTGAGAAGGTTGCCAGGTGGCTTCTCCATAATGGTAAACTATATATTAATAAGAAACATTGCTTATTCCAGCAAGGTATCCCAATGTTGCTATGGGCTTGCATTGCTAGATACTTAGAAATTGTACAACTGACTCACCATTCTGAGGATCCCTATGCTGTTGCCAATGTTTTTGAGGCAGGTAAATATATCTTAAAGAGCACTGACACATATATTGGCATTGGCATACAATGTGCTAGGACAACCCCACCTAAGCATGCCAATAGTATCCTCCTAGTCCAGACCACTGCCACCCTGCCTACCAACAACTTTGTCAAGAAGAAAGACTTTAATGCTGCCATCAATGCTGCTATTGCCTCTGCCATGACCAGAATTGAGACCATGATTGCCACCAGTATTACTACCACATGCATTGCTAATACTCTCAGATCCAACAGTTGCCACTTCTGTGGTGAAATAGGACACACTATGACCTGAAGATGCTGCAACATGTTGGAAAACTATATTTGGCAAGATAAAATATGCAGGGCTATTGACAGCAAGGTTGTCTTGACTACTAGTGCTATCATCTCAAACTACTCAGAGCTCAAGATATACCAGAAACAGGTAGACAAATAAATTCTATCAAACAATGGTCAGCCTGAGCGAGTTCAGATGTCCCTGTCTTGGAGAAGACATGATTGGTTTGATCTTGGCCCTTGATTTCTTTGCTGTAAGAGACTGAAAACATTTGTTTTATTCCTGTTGTTATATGTTGATGTATACTTTTCCTTCATAATTGTTTTTCCTGTATTTATCTGGTAAATATCACTGCTATAATTCTATCAAATGGTAGTCAGCCTGAGCAAGTAAATTCTCAGTTGAGCAACCATGCTCATAAATCAGCTTCAGAATCAGTGGCATATCAGGTTATTGGGAACTAGCCAGAGAAGATCCAATATTATATTTGAAGTTATTGAAAGTAGCAGTAGCCATAAATGCCATAGCACACTTATATAAGCTAAGTCTAATAGCTGAATGTATCAATATTTTTCTAACTGATGTTACTTTTAACATGGACCTCATGCATATATATATATATCTATTAGAGTCATATGAACTTTATTCACTTTATTTAAGTGATAGAAGTTGACTCTCTAAGACATGAGTAAGTACTGTGCACTAAATAGGAATATTGGTAAGTATAATGTCTATTTTGGTGTGTAAGTAGGAGGCTTATCCTCAGTTAATGTGTACTTGACTGAGGGTAATATGTAGTGTCAGTTGATATATATATTGTGCTGTCTATATATTAAGAGTAAAATATAATAAAATTGATAAATATAAACTGAGCCTTTGTTGGTCATCAAATTTGAGATGCTTATGGTGTCTAGCATCTAACATTAAGTTACAAGCAGACTCAGGCACACCTAAAGCAATGGACACTGTACTTATGCCTAACTGTTAAAAAAATGATGTTTCAACTTCCAATGTTTCTTTATTCTGACATATATTTCTTTTATTATTTCAAAATTTATATTATCACTCTCCACATATGTCTGCCATATGTTTCATTAGTATGCATGTATTTATATATGCTAACATCTGAAGTTTGAATTATTTCTGATTCAAACTTCAGGTGCATATTTACTTACTTTTCTCTTAATTATTTTCTAAATCAAATTATCTCTGATTTTGAACATCAGACTATATTATTCATAATAAATAACACATCTACCTGTACTGGCTATCAATGTGTCCAAAAGAATTATGCTACTTCACTGGCTACTTGTATCAACTATTAATATATGTCCTCAAAATTTGCTTCCTCTTTAGCTATCTGTACCAGATATTGAATTTCATTGTATGTTGAATAATCATGCTTTCTTTCTTTTCTTTTTTCTATGTTTTTAGTTTATGATTTTCTTGTTATGTTGAGCATATTATCTTCCTTTTCTTTTGAATTTGGTAACACCATGTTATTTATTTGTGGATAATGTCATATGAAGCAGTCATTTATATAATCAACAAATAGATTGTGGTATTTATGAGTTTCCAATGCATCTATCTCCATTTGGTTATAACTCCTGCTTGATATGTCTCTCAATTTTTCTTCAATTTTATCTTCATACCTACATTGGATATTGGGTGCTGTCAGATGTTTTGTCATATATTATAAATAGCATTTTGCTCATGTCAGGTTAGCAACTTTGAATGACAGTTGAATGAGTACCAAGTACCAAGTTTCTCAGTCACAGAATGTGGACAATTTTCCAATAACTGCCTAACAGAGCAAAGTAGCACTGATGCAATTGTACTCCTATTCTAATTAATATTGTTACTGTAGTACTTGGTGTGAGTATTACTGATAGTTCTGGGGTTTGCTGGTGTAGAGTATGACTCCTCAATTCACACTGACTTGATGATGAACTTGATGTATTAATGTTTTGAGTTGCAAATCCTAATCTTCCGGAATACAGAGGGTTATCAACAAACTCCAGCCTAAGCAATTCACTCCCTGGGAATCACTGAGCCTTTGCCTATCAATTGCCTGTCCATTCTCTACTAAACTTGGGCTATTTAAACTATTTTTCTGGTGCACAGACCACTATCTACACATGACCCTTTGTCGTAAACTCCCCAACCTCTGGAACATATTTGATAGTCCAATTTCCCTTTTGAGAGGCCTGTTTTGGTGCACCAATTCCACCATTCAACTTCTTGTTCCATCATTCTTCCAAATGTCTCTGATTGCTACTTCCCCATTTGTTTGAGCTCCATTTAGCACAATCCTATTCATAGATCCTTCTTTCCCCTTTCAGTTGTGTCATTGCCAGATCTGATCTTTGATCCAGATCACTACAATTTGATCCCATTTCATCACTTCTGCCAGCTCCCATGCTTCCTCTCCCCATTACAGTGGTTGGACTATTGTTGAGCTGATAGTTTGAGCTGGTCCCTGCCTGTTGTTCTGTACTTTTCTGTATATTTATTGGGGTGGTTTTGGAGATATAATTTGTTGAGACTGCTACCAGGAGGCTTACAGTTTTCAGCCCATAATTAAATGTTTATTTTGACTTCTGGTGCATGGTGTGTCCCTGACTGCTGGTACAGCACCATATCATTACAAATCTTTGACAAAGGAAACCAGATCAAATATTCCTTTTATATATGCAAGATAAGTGACTAGCTCCAGTGTCTTCCATCTGCCAGGATGACATGCAATCCAAGAGTCATGGTGCTGCTCTACAATCCAGAGTAGGACATCACAACAGTATATGTCATATGTTGTATGGGAGCTCACTTTGTGCCATACCATATGTGTCCATCAGAGTCTGCTACACTGTAGCAGAGCAGTCCCTACAGTGCTGTAGAATACAGAGCTACAGATGTGTCACAATGTGCTATATAACATGGTTGAGTAGATCAATAAAAGACAGGCACACACATGCACATATAGGCCTGGCAGACACCAGCAGATACTAGCAGACATCAATATGCATCAGCAGCCACCAGTGGGCATCAGCCCATAAGGAAAACCTCCTCTGTTGGCAGACGTCATGGCATGAGTAAACCCTCCTCAAGGTTTTCTACTTCTCTCCTCTCTCCTTTCCTCTCTGCAATAACTCAATGGTGTGTGCCTCCTCTTCTCTTCTTTTCTCACCTCCTGTCAGGGGACTCCTCATTTCTTCCTTTTCTCACTCCTTATCTCTTCACTCTCCTTCCATTCATTCTCTTATTTCTTCTGACATTATTTCATTTCACTGTTTCTATTCTTCTATTCTTTTAACACTATCTGTTAGTACTACTCTCAGCCCTTGAGATGCTCTGGTTCTTTAGCCACCATTCAGACAAGTGTGGGCCCACTCAGCACCACTTCCAGACCGCTTATATAAGCCAGAGTTTGCCAAAGTTTGCCCCTTATTTGTACAAGTGTTTGTGTAGGCAATTTTCGAGTTTTTAAGGTTTTGTTGTACTGTATAGTTGTTTCCCATGCTTCAGAGGCCCCAGAAGCGTCCAACCTGGCATAGGGAATCCCTAGACTTGTTCTCTTTGGATCTCCCTCTGCCAGGTGAGTAGCTATCTTGATATTGTCAGTATATATTCTAATACACTTTGGATCTCTCTCTGCTAGCTGTGTGACTGAGCCACAGCCTCTAGAGGTCGCCCTTACACCTCCAATGCCAGCATATATCCACAAAAGGACCCTGCAGACCTATGCAGGCCTATGCAAGCTACTAGTGGATATCTATGCAGATCTATATTAACTCACTCAAACCTATGCAGGTCTGTGCAGGCCTGTGCAGGGCATCAGCAGACATCCACAGAGGCCTATGCACATAGAAACATCACAACAATATGTGTCATATGTTGTACAGGAGCTTGCTTTGTGCTGTACTATACATGTCCAGCAGAGTTCACTACACTGGAGCAGAGCAGTGCCCACAGTGCCATAGAATACAGAGCTGTGGACGTGTCACAATAGGCTGTATGACACAGTCTAGTGGATCAATAAAAGGCAGGCACACACATGCCATGCAGGCCCAGCAGATGCCAGTGGACACTAACAGATGTCAATGTGTGTCAGCGGCCACCAGCAGGCATCAGCCCATGAGTGAAAGCCTCCTCCATTGGTGGACGTCATGGCATGAATAAACTCTTCTTGAGGTTCCCCACTTCTTTCCTCTCTCTCTTCCTCCTCGCAATAACTCAAGGCTGTGTGCCTCCCCTTCCCTTCTTTTCCCACTTCCAACACCAGCGTACGTCTACAAAAGGGCCCTGCAGACCTATGCAGGCCTATACAAGCCACCAGCAGACATCTATGCAGACCTACATCAACCCACTCAAACCTGCGCAAGCCTGGGAGGGCCTGCACAGAGCACCAGCGGACATCTTCAGAGGCCTATGCAGGCCCATGAAGGCTGGTTGGACCAAAAAAAATGGTAACTCATTATCCTGCCAATATGCCTGTGGAGAGGAATCGAACCCCCGGCCTTGGGCAAGCCTCCAGCAATGGAACACACATTTAACCATTGCACCACAGGTCTGTTACCAATGGATAGATTCAAAGGTCAGATAGCACAATGAACAGATGCCTACCTACATTTCCACAGATCTCTGTATGGATATTTTGAGGTGGAAGAGAGGTGGCATACCTCTCAAAAGAGGTTTTGTGGCTTGAAAGGGGTGTTGGTATCATCTTCCATCAGCTGGCATCCGTCAGAGTTTGTTGGCAGCTATTGTGACCTGCTGGCATCCATTGGCATCTGTCATTATCCGTTGGACATCCATTGGTATCTGCTAGATATCCGCTGGTATCTGTTGGCATCTATAGGAATCTGTTGGCAATCCTTGACATTATCCAGCATTGTCTGGCATAAGAGTGGGAGAGGAGGAAAGGGATGTGTGGGTGTCCGCTGTATGGGGTGGCATCTTGGAAAGCATGGGGAGTGGCAGAAGAGAGATGGGGGTGGAGAGAAAGAGGAGAAAGGAGAAAGGGGAGGAGCGTGGGTGTCCGCTGATATGCCAGCAGATGTAGCAGACATCAGACGTCAGGTCAGAAGGAAGGAGGGAAGGGGGGTGCATGTGGTGTATAGGGGTGGTATGTGAGGTAGTGTGGGGAGTGGAAAGGATGGCACTGGAGAGAAAGAGAAGGAAGGGCAAAAGAGGGTACATGAGTGTCCGCTGTCTGCTGGCATGCCAGCAGATGGTAGCGGATGTTGGCATGTGAGTTAGCTGATGTCAGCAGTGCAACCAGTCTCAGTTGTTCAGTGGAATATTTGTTTATTGATATTTAATATTGTGTACAGTGGCAAGTTCTACTCCTACTCTATCTTAATGGGGTCTAATAGTGACAATGGAATATTGATAGGTTGATATTTCATATTTTTGCACATGAGGCGGATTCAACTCCCACTAGTGACAAATATTTTACTAGAGCCTGTAAGCCCTAATAAAATATCCATTCATCACTTGCTAATATCACTCTAGAACTTACTAAAGCAGGTATAGGATGGAGAATTTTGCACATGTGATCATTCCAGTGCACGTGACACTAGTCATGAGCAATGGAATGAACAAATGCGCAAAGTCGTCCATCTTATGCTACTGCAGAAATCTCTGGAGTTTTGAACAGATCAAATTCATGATGCTAGAGATGTCAGTGGCCTGCTGCTCTAATATGCACTAGCAGGAGTTGAATCTGTCTCTTGTGCACAATATGAAATATCAATTTATCAATATTTCATTGTACCACAGGCACTTACTTAAAAGTCAGGACAGTGTTCATGTAGTGCACAATTGGACCCATACAGCATTTGAATGACAGTAGCAGACGTCAGCGGCCTGCTGCTATTATATAATATGCACTAGCAGGAGTCAAACTCGCCTCTTGTGCACAAGATGAAATATCAATGTATCAATATTCCATTTGACCACAGGTGCTTACCAAAAGTCAGTACGGTGTACATGTAGTGCAAAAATGCAGCAGTATAAAAAGACACCATAAAAACCTTACTTTGTTTATCATACTGTGTAGTAAATAACAATTAGTAAAATGGTAGCCTCATGAAGTTGAGTCTTGTCTAATGTGCACTAGCAAGAGTTGAACCTGCCTCTTGCACACAATATGAAATCTCAATGTATCAATATTCATTCCATTGTACCATAGGTGCTTGCTACAGGTCAGTACAATGTATATGTAGAGCAAAAATGCATCCATATAAAAACACACCATTAGATGGAGTAGAACCCGCCGCTGTACACAATATTGAATATCAATAAACAAATATTCCACTGAACGACTAGGACTGGTTGTACAAGTCAGAATAGTGTTTATATAGTGCGCAAACAGACCTATACAAAATTTGAATAGATAGTGTTATCAATTTTTACTTGTAGTAAATTGACAGAGAGTGGAAGGAATCCACAGAAGTGGTATCCTGTACATGGATGAATCAAAGAATTTACTGCAACTGGTGCATCTGTATTGAATTGACAATATTAGACTGATAATTTTTGAGTATACAATAAGCATTGGTGGTCTAGTGGAATATTATCTATTGTTATCCATTGTGTCTTGCAGTAGGCAGATTCGATTCCCAGTAGTGCATTGATATCAAACTGTCTAGAATTTTTGACCTGCTTAGCTAATTGTTATTTATTAAACTGTAAGATAAACAAAGTAAGGTTTGTCAAGCAATAAATCAAACTTCTTTTGTAATTTAAACAGGATCACATGATATCTATTTTCAGAACTTGCTTTGTGTAAAGTTCTCATCTATTTCTTTAATCCTCCATTCACCATGTCTAATCAAGAACTCCAGCAACAGGTCATTAATGCAGATGTTTGAGTATTGTACCTTGCTCACAGAGGAGACCTGTGTCAACTCAAAGGACAGCTAAAGGACCTGATAAGATGCAAGCACTCCTGCCTACTAGACATGCACTAACAGTCGTCCTGTAGGTTGACATGTGGGTGACAATCAACTAAGTAGAGGTAAAGAGCAACCTGATCTGTTGACCAAGGCTGGTCTGTTGATGGCACCGGCATAAGAAGACTGGATAGGTCATAGGTTAGCAGCAGGAGATTTGTCTAGTCTGTCACCAATTCCAAAAAAGAGAAAATGACCGAATTCTCTGGTGGCAAAAGTTTCATCTGGTCTGTCACCAACCTCCAAGAAGCAAAAATGGGTGATTGACATTGGTAACTATCCACATCCTGGTAGCCATCCAATATCAGAGGATCAGGAGGACAAGGATGAGGATAAGGATGAAGAGGAAGAGGAAGAACAAGAGGGCAGGATACCAAAGAGGGAAATTACTAGAGAAATGCTGTTGGGCAGGTATCTGAGGACAGCATCTCATTACAAGAATCAGCACATCAACCCCCCTTGCCAATATTGTGCAAGTAAGCAGCTACAGTGTGTCAGGACAAAGGGCGGCACTGCATGTGATCCCTGCTGGCTCATTCGCAAACAAACAGTCAAGAAAACTGTCAAGCCTGGCAACAAAGAAAAGAGGAAAAAACCATTGAGAAAGAAGTCAGTAAGGATTATTGAGAGCGAGGATGGTATAAAACTCTTTTTCTGCTCAAATAGCTAACTAATAGTTAGCAGATGAACCAGCCAGTCCAATCATAGGACCATCAAAACTGTCCGTCCGTCTATCTCAACCATTGATCTTCAACCACCTAGCAGATCCTCTTCCAGTCAAGAGAAAGAGCAAGGAGCGGGCAATGAAGTCTAGTCATAGTGAGGACATTGTGGCTGATGTGATGGCAGGGATGAAGAGCTGTTTGGACAGGATGGAGAATGGGTTTCAAAAAGCATTGCAAAATGTTGGGGCACAGGTGCAGGACAGGTTTGTCACAGCTGAGGAAAGCTGGTTACTGCATATCAAGAACTTCTTCTGTTGCTAGCAGACTTAAGTCGACATGCTTAGTGGCCACATAAAAACCCTGCAAACCAATTATTCTCTTGCAGGTGAGATGCTTGAAGACCACAATAGATAGATCCATCAGACAGAAGAGCAGATCCGCAATATTTGAAGTATAGTTGACACTTTGCAGAGTCAACTTCACATCTTCACCTGTCCCTCCAGTTTGTCAGCTCAGGATGATGTGGCAGTGCATCCAACAGGGCACAGTGGACTTGGACCCATTGTTGAAGTCCCTCCAGTCCGTCAGCTCAGGATGATGTGGCAGTGCATCCAACAGGGCACAGTGGACTTGGACCCATTGTTGAAGAGAAAGAAACCACTCCTGACTCTACTGCTGACCAATCCCCTGCCACTGCTGACATATCTATTCCCACTGGTGACACCTCTGCCCTTGTCACTGACCAATCTCATCACACTGGCTGACTTATCTACTCTCACCATCGCTCTATCCTCACTTCAACAAACATTCTTAGGGACGTCTTCTGCATGAACATTTCTGTCACCCCCTCAATCATCTTCTGTCTCTCTGCCAGTTCCTGCCGAGGACCCTCTCCCTGGCTCAAGAGGATGGGCTCACACCAACTCCCAAAGTAGTTGGCCAGCAATGCAATGGACCCAATCATCTAGTTGGCTTACTGAGAGACAGAAGGCAACAGAAGAGAAGTGAAGATGAATGATTGCAATATTTTTTTTTTTGCTATGACAGACATTCCTACATTTTTGTAACCTTATAGTCTACAAAAATGTAATGTAACATTCTCCCCTTCTCTACATCAATGACGGTGGACTGGTTGAATGACTTTAGTATGGCTGCTACTCCTTTTTGCTAGTGTAGACATATCAAGGTATTGAGCTGCATCCTCCTGTAACATTTGTGCTTGAGACTTGCGGGGTTGCTTGGAATTTGTTGACAATTGGTTAGGCAATGCCTTGTGCTTCTTTTGGTTTTGTAATGCCAGCCTTCCCTCACTTTCAAATTGGTCATTGTCCTCATCTTGAAGAATGTCAAACACCCTTCTTGACACTCTATATTTAGAGGAACCATCACTAGGGCCATTAATTGAAGGGTCTGGATGGCTCCATCCTCTTTGTTGTAAAAGGTGGCATCTACCACTGCTGTATCATCACCACATTTGTCATGAATGGATTTGTCATGAGCGGACTCATTGTAACAGAAGCTGATATATTTGGTTGGGATTTGTTATGAACTGTGAATCTGTTGTGGTGCTGATGCTGTGGAGTGTGTGGTGAGCGCAAGACAGGGGGTTCCTCCTGTAAGTCAGGCAGTGGTGTGTGTGGTACGCTAGATGACAGGGAAAGTGTAGGCCTCAGTTGTCACTCCAAGTTGGCTACAGATCTGGTAACTAAAGCAGATCCACCATTAGCGGCTCCATCATTAGCAATGGTCCTACTGTTGCCATTGACTACTGCTGATGGTGTTGGTCTCTGTTTCCAATTTTTCTCTCTATTTTTACATGTAGCCTTACATGGCTGCTGCTGCTGCTGCATTTTTTTCATGATCAGCTCAGGTGCCATACTTGGCAGCTACTGGCTGCTTGTGATGGTTGAGATAAACCATCTAGTGGAAGGTGTCACTGGATCCATACTGTCCTTGATGGTCTCTCCAGAAGTTCAGCAGATGCAATAGCTTAGGCCGACTAAGATTATGGAGATCTTGGAATATCAGACTCTCTAGAAGATACCTTGAATATATAAATTGCTGATCATTGGTCCTCACTGCCTTGTAAGGAGCAAATTCATACCGGTAACCAGATGCAATTTCTGATGGAGTGATTAGATGATGAGCAAAGGTGGAGAAAACTAGGATTCACTGTAATGAGTATTTAGATAGTCCCAGACAAGCATTTCCAATTCTGCCTGAGTTTGAAATATATTTGGTCCTGGATCTGCTGGTAATATTGGGAATTCATCCCTATCCAGATCAAGGATGAGGTCATGGCGTGTAAGGATAGGAGGAGTCAAATCATGGGGTGATTGCATGTTGGACGACATGTCTCTACCAAGAAGAGCAGACATGTAATCCATCATCTTTTTGTTGAGGTCACTAACAAGGTCAGGAAAGAAGTCTTGAAAGGTAGGTTGGTTAGCATGAGTCAAGTATGACATATTGTCATGACTATAATTGGTGTCAAAATTGTTTAAAGAATGATGGCACCATATATATTCTAATAGTCATGCCTTCATCTGCATACCAACCAACAACAGTCCAACTCAACATGCCCATCTCTCTAAATCAAAGCACATCTGCATTGTCCACACACTTCAAACTGTGCTTTTGGGCCTTCCTGTCAAAACAACAATTAGAAAGCGAAATCAAGTGGACAGATGTACAATGAATAGAGGATGGATGGGGAATAGATGGAGTACCAACTTGCACTGAATTTCTGGTGGATTTCCTTTTCACTCTATTCTGCTGCCATCTTCTGTAAATGACTTTCCTCCTGTAGTGTGAGTTGATACATAACATTTTTGACAGCTACATTATATTGTGCAAATGCATCCAATCCCGAGACATTGTGATCCTTACCCCTCAACAAGTTCTGGATCTCCTCATTTATCTTCTTTGCCATTGTCTGTCAGACAACATCTCACAGTGAAGTTTTTAGGAGCACTTTATGCTAGTAATAAGAGTGCTAGCAATTCTTGATATACCAAACAACCTTCTATTTAAAGAAATGATATCAAGTTCTTCGCAATGAGTTGTTGTACCTACTTTGATTCTCTCTGCCCACTCTTTCTCTTAGTAGCCCAGTAGTTGAAGATATTCATTAGGATTTTATCCTTCAAGATAGCAGTCTGAGCTTGAGGAGTAGTTGAGAAGCAGTAGAGTTTCTTGTACAATTCAAAGATAGATCTTTCTTCCACTGTAAATATCGGTTCTACTCATCTTTTCTTTGGTAAAAATATTGATTCAGGTGGTTGCAGGAGGGCAGACATGTTTGTAGACAATATAATTTCTGCAACCACACAGTTCCCAACTGATGGATCACATGATAAAATATATATTTCCATTCACTGTCTATTGATGACAAATGGATTCTGTTTGTCATCAACAGATAGGGTCCACTGTCTGCTGGTATCTAGCCCATCCAAATTGGGGCATATTGCTGATATCAATGAGTGGTCTCATTAGATCTCCAGTACAATGGCTAGGTCCTGGCCATAGATATTTGATCATGAACCTGAACTCTCTGAAGAAATGCAAGCTAGATCTCCAGTACAATGGCTAGGTCCTGGCCATAGATATTTGATCATGAACCTGAACTCTCTGAAGAAATGCAAGCAACTAAAAACAACAGTCATCAGGCAAAGGGACCTTATCTCATTTGCTGAGAAAAGGACACGACTCACTCAGAACACACAAGGGTTGCCAGTCCTCATAACACAACAGCTACCACTGGGTCCCATTCCTATTGTAACTGGTGCACCACCTGCGGCATTTCTAGATAATGATAACTTTGCACACTTGGACAATTATCCAACAGTAGATAATGTAGATGATACAATGCCCATATCCATAAGGCATGTAAAGGTGATTTGAATGTATGCTATTATCCAACAGTAGATAATGTAGATGATACAATGCCCATATCCATAAGGCATGTAAAGGTGATTTGAATGTATGCTATTATTGAGAGCAAATTATTCAAGTTCATACATAGACACAGGCAGATTATCTTAACGACTTCATCAACCATGTTCCACAGTTGCTCAATGGATTGCTTGGTCGTGAATCAATGGATGACGTTACTGATTGCCTTGCTTGTCCTGACCATTACCTCGCACGATGGCGATGCCGTGATTGCGTTGGGTCAAGAATATTCTGTCGCGGATGTTTCCGCCGCACGCACGACTCCAACCCGTTTCACCGACCTGAAGTATGGAATGGTAGGTATTTCCAACCAATGAATATGTCAGATACTGGGGGGTATTTCTATATCCAACACAATTCATTGCATGCAAACTGTCATTAAGAGAAGGTCAGGGTCAGGACTCTTGAGGACCACAAGCGGCAAAAGGATATTTAGGAGCAAGAGTTTATATAACTTGAATATCAACTAGATGTTAAACTTCCATCAGCAGATAGCAACCTGGGACATCTGGCAGCGCATCCGTCCATGACTTCAGATTTTCTAAGCAGACTTCAGGATGCCAGCCTTGATCAAATCATGAAAGAGGAAGAGCAACAGGAACCAGAGAATAATGTGCTAATAGAAGATATTCCAGAAGATTGGCCAGCTACAAATGGGTTCTATATGAATAGATATGATTGCTTTGGAAATCCAATACAACAGATTGTTTGCACAACTGGAGTACACTACATCACTGTCATTTCATGTGAGTGTTCTGAGATAGATGTCTTGGTAGAGAATACCATCTGCTTGTAGCTGGTTCCCAGTACATTTGATTGGATACAAACATATTTTACAACAGCTGTGCTGGACAACTTCTGTCTGACAAATCTAGAGTGCAAAGCATCCGCCTACCAGTACAAACATATTTTACAACAGCTGTGCTGGACAACTTCTGTCTGACAAATCTAGAGTGCAAAGCATCCGCCTACCAGTACTGACAGAAAATTGCAAGAATAACTTCTCCAATTGCATCTTCTGGTGAGGTGAATAACCTTTACCACAAGCTACAACAAATTTCTTGTTCATAGCAGTGGCTGAAGAAGTTGAAGTGGGCAGGCTATGGACATGATGAATTGAGGCACCCCATGGCACCAGACCATGGTGAACTTGCAATATTCTGTCTAACTTGCCCCCAACCAGGAGTCAATCTTTCATCCAACTGGGAAGAAGATCCTATCTGATAGAAGTTCAATCATTCTTTAATGATAGATGGCAACTTCAAGGCAGATCAACATTCTAATTCTGCTTATAATATATGGCATCTAGAAGGCGGTGGTATAATAGGCAGGAGGGATGAGCTCACCCACTATCTCAAGCATGCAAAGAAACAGCCAACAGTGAGTGACATTCTTTAACTCTACCTGTCTGCTATCCGCTCATTAATTCAATTCTGTCCATTGGCTGTCTGCTGGACCTCTGTCTGTTTAGGGAGCAGCTTATAAAAACATATTCAAAGCTATTGAAAAGGCCCTGATGATGAACAAGTCATGCAACATTACTGGTATTGTTGCAATGGCATGTACACAGCATGGCTGCTTTGCTTCTAATAGTGTAACAAACTTAATCCGTAGTGAAGGCCAGGTTTACACAGACTTTTCCATCAAATGGGCAGTTAAGACAACCAACATAGATGAGATTCAGCATCTCCTACTGGTATATGACATAGCATGCCAGTCATGTGTCAAATTTTCTGAATGGCTTGCCGAGGCCAGAGAAGTCCTGCCAGATAATCTACTTGTGGACTTTGCAATAGGACTTCTTCATGTCCATGGACATAAGGAAGATTGTTTTTTCTGCTTTGCCCCGTCCTTCATTCCTGGGGCCAGTCATTTGGCTGGGGAGTATCACAACCCCTCCCCTCCAGGCCCACCCCGAGACACCCCCAGAACACCATCCAGGACCTCTCTCCGACCCCACAGGACACGCCCCGCCATCACGACCGCTGACACCGCCATCATGCGCATCAAGGACTGCCATCAGCCGCCACCAGCCCCGATCAACGATCGGATCACGCGACTCGTTTCCGGCCATCACGCATCACGCATCACGACTCTCCCCACGTCAATTGATCGCGCGCCCCACATGTGAGATCCCGGTATACAGTCCCTGCCCGCTACTCAATGACTCCCGGAACCCATCCCAGACACCCCAGAATCCTGAGACCCGGTCCCGTAGTACTTATAGTGTAGCTCCCTGTTGTATTCGGTAGTCTTGATATTACATACACTGTTACTTTGCTTTACTTGAATTGTTGCGTGCCCTCTATTTGACTGGTACGCATTGACTGGCACGCTTGACTGGCACGCTTGGATATTCGCGTGCTCTAAGACTGGTACGCACTTCGCGACTTTAACTTACTAACTTGGTCTCGTCTTAGAACCTCCGGTTCACGACTCGACCCCCACCCGAACTCCCCAGTTACCACCACCCAAAACCCCCGGACTAAGTCCCCTCTCCCGGGATTTCCCTGTCCACGTCTTGAACCCCGGAGTCCTAGCCCCGGAGTTCCAGACATCCGAGTATCCGTGGGTTAAGTCCGCATTGTAAGGGCGATTGCTTTCCCAGAAAGCCCCCGACTCAGCGGAACCTGACATAATATCAAGACTCCCTCCTTACACCGTTCTTGATGGCTACATATACTCACACTTACTACCCCACGGGCACCTGACATAATATCAAGACTCCCTCCTTACACCGTTCTTGATGGCTACATATACTCACACTTACTACCCCACGGGCTACCAGACCAACCCCTACAGACGCCCGGTATCCGATCATTACTCTGCACAGACCCCCCGCCCCGTCTACCCACCCCTCCCGTACAAACCTCCGTACCTCCACCACCACTGGGCCCCCGACCCATCCTTCTATGATCTGGGGCCCTCAGCCAGCTGGGCCCCTCCGCCCAACTTAGCCATGGCACGACCCGTGGAGGTCCCCTCATACCGGAGCATCCCCGGGGGCCTGCCGGAGACCCCACCAGTACCCAGTGGACCTCGCCCCCCGTGGAGGTCCCCTCATACCGGAGCATTCCCGGAGGCCTGCCGGAGACCCCACCAGTGCCCAGTGGACCTCGCCCAATCCCCCCCAGCGAGGGCCCCTTTGCACCCACCCCCTACTACGGCTACCAGCGCCCCGTTCCCCAACCCTGAGAACTCCGAGGACCCCCCTACCTCACTACCCCCCTCGTCACTACCCGGCCGCCGCTCCACCCGCTCGAACCCCTCCCTCGCCAATGGGACAACGACGCCTCAAGGAGTATGAACGGCAACGGGACAAAGTACTCCGCTCACTCAGGATCTCGCCAGAGGACTTCGCGCAACGGGCAAGGGCGCTGCTCACAGAATTCGGACACGACGACTTCGAAGGCACTCCGGAGGAATGGGCTCATTGCTTGGTTGAATTCGGGGACGGTCTTACACGAGGAGAACTCCCGGAGCAAACTATGGTAAAGTATAGGCGCAATACGATCCTCCGAGAAGAGTTGCAGCAGCTGCTCGACGAAGTCCACACGTCCCCCTCCCCTCGACCCCTCAACGACCCGGCGGACCCAGGTCGCTCGATTCACGTTTGACGGAAACCCCCGGAGCCGGCCCCGGCAGCCCCGACAGCCCCCGCAGACCCCACTCCGGAACAACGACAACGGGAAGAACGACAAAAGCCTCAGCCATATTGCGGTCCCTCAACCTGACTGGAGGCCTCTTTGATCAACCTGCTGCCCGCACGGTAGGCTTGTCCACTCGCCACAGGGCTAACTCCGTTCCTAGTACCTTCAAGACCTGGGGACAGCCCCAAAGACCCCTGGAACCGCTTCCGCAAATGGACAACGCCTGACCCCCGGCCCCAGCGAACCCCGGTAGACCCCGCGCGGACACCCCTAGCACGGACGACACACTGTGCTACATTGACGAGCTCACGCGTGGCAACAACGAACCACGTCCCGTGCCCGCGCCAACCCCTGGAGCCGGCCCCGGCAGCCCCGACAGCCCCCGCGGACCCCACTCCGGAACAACGACAACGGGAAGAACGACAAAACGCCTCAGCCATATTGCAGTCCCTCAACCTGACTGGAGGCCTCTTCGATCAACCCGCTGCCCGCACGGTAGGCTTGTCCACTTGCCGCAGGGCTAACTCCGTTTCTAGTACCTTCGAGACCTGGGGACAGCCCCAAAGACCCCTGGAACCGCTTCCACGAATGGACAATGCCCGACTCCCGGCCCCGGCGAACCCCGGCAGACCCCGCGCGGACACCCCTAGCACGGACGACACACTGTGCTACATTGACGAGCTCACGCGTGGCAACAACGAACCAGACCCCGCGCGGACACCCCTAGCACGGACGACACACTGTGCTACATTGACGAGCTCACGCGTGGCAACAACGAACCACGTCCCGTGCCCGCGCCCGTCCCGGTACCACCCCCAACGTCAGCCCTACGTCAGCCCCGGCCCCTCCGGAACGCAACTTCCGCCACGACCCCCCACCCCACTTTGATCTATGGAACCCCCCGCGACCCCCGATGCAAGCACAACCCTCCCGGGTTGAACGTCCCCCGCGCAACCCGGCAACCAACCCAGCACCCGACCCCCCTCCACCCGACCCGACACCGCTGAACCCTCCCCAACCGCCTCCGCCACCCCCAGTCGAGCCTCGAGGACGACCCCCAGGCCCTCCACCTCCGCCACTCCCTGTGTGGAGATCCGGGCCCCCTCCTGGCTGGAACGAACCCCCTTGGGACAATGGGCCTCCTGGACGTGGACCCCCAGGTGAGCCATCCGGAGGAGGACCTCCCGGCGGGTGGGGTCCTGCCCTTGGTGCTTTTCCTCCTCAAGGAGGGGGGGGTAATTACTACTACTACTATTACAATGCTGGCCCCCCTCCCCGCAACGCTGCCGGGCCGGACGACACTTGCGACGCCCTCGCCCGCGAAGGACGACTGGACATTCAAAAGCCTGACGCTTTCACAGGCTGGGACCCCCGAAAATGGCGTACCTTCCTCACTCAGTGTCTCAATACATTTCAGGCAAAGCCACTCACGTTTCAGGTTGACAGCTCCCGGGTGGCCTTTGCCACGTACCTCCAGAGGATCGCCTTCGATCACTACACGGCCCTCATTCAGTTCGACCCCAACAACCCGGCACTCGCTCGCTGGCAAGCCTTCGTCGACGAGTTTTCCGGGAAGTTCGGGATCTACGACACCGTGGCCGAGGCCGAGGACAACCTCTTCAACCTCTGGATGCGCTCCGAAGAACGTTTCACCACCTTTATCGTACGTTT
The DNA here is from genome assembly GCA_027475525.1 of Macrolepiota albuminosa. NCBI lineage: Eukaryota > Fungi > Basidiomycota > Agaricomycetes > Agaricales > Agaricaceae > Macrolepiota > Macrolepiota albuminosa. The sequence continues at coordinate 251,360 of JAMWFC010000133.1, forward strand.
TGAGAAGGAAGCTTACGAAACAGGTTGGAACTACAGCGCCCTCCGATACGCCCTCCGCCGTGCCCTGCCGCAACGCATCAAGGACGTCCTCCGACTCGCCCCGAAACAACCCTTCTACGACGGATACAAGGCCCTTGTCATGCAGATCAACCAACGCTACTGGGAAGACCGCAGCGAGTATTCGAATTCCCGACCCCCTTGGCCCTCCGGTGAAGCCCCCAACCCCCAAGGTCGAAACCCCGGTCCCCCCGCGTTCCCTGGTGGCCGACCCCCGGTGAGTTGCGGCCCGCCCAATGCTAACCCCGGCAGCGGCGCCCGCCCCCAGGCCCAACTCAACGCCGCCGTGGCTGCCCATGACCCGGGCGACGCGCCAAGCCCCGAGGAACCCCCGGAAGACCCCGAAGACTTCGACTTCGACAACGAACGGGACGAAGAGGCCCTCCAGGCCAACTGGCTTCAAAAGAAGGGACGACCCTGGATCGAAGTCCCAACGGATGTGCAGAAACGACGCAGAAAGGAGGGTGTCTGCATACTCTGTGGTGAGAAAGACTATTTCATCTCCGAGTGCCCCAAATGACAGGTTATGGGACGTGCCACCTGGACCTTCGAAGGGGAGGATGCCACCTACGAGTATTCGGAAAACGACCCAGCGATTTAGACCCGGAAGACGCCACCTGGACCTTCGAAGGGGAGGATGCCACCTACGAGTATTCGGAAAACGACCCAGCGATTTAGACCCGGAAGACGCCCTAATTGCAGAATCGACCCCGACGTCTTCTCTGCCCCGGTCTCACATCTTCGCTCTACGACACTCATACAGGACACCCTCATGGCTTATCTACCCTCCCACTCTTCGCACTCCCTCCTCCTCAAAACCCACCTCACTCCCTCTGGGACTCCCCTCAACACCCTCGTCGACAGTGGCGCCACCGACAACTTCATCAATGAAGCATGGTCTACCCTCGCCCCGGAACCCGCCCAGCGACTCCCGGTCCCGGTATGGCTCTGCCTCTTCGACGGAGACGCCTCTATGGCGGGGAACATCACTCACTTCATGCGTATGCCCGTTACTTTCGCCAACGGACAGACTCACACCCTCCGGATGTTGATAACCAAACTCCACCCTTCCACACCCCTGGTCCTAGGGCTCCCGTGGCTCCGAGATACCAACCCCCGCATCGATTAGCGACACCTTACCCTTCGCCTGACCTGGGACCCAATGCCCGACGACCAGCAACTCCCCTTCGACATCCCCCACTCTCCGGACCCTACCCCAAAGGACGGGCCCCCATCACCCCCCGGACTCCAGTCCCGTTTGTCCCAATCCTTCGTCATCAATGCCAGGCTGGACGGCGCCCCAGGACCAGTATCAGCCCTCATCGACAGCGGAGCCACCGGAGTTTTCATCAGCGACGCTCTCGATCTCCTCCATGACTCCCTCAACCAGCCCCTCCGCCTGCAACGCCTCGACGGCACCCCCTCCTCCTCCGGCCCCATCCAGAGGTCTCACTTGGGACGCGTGACCCTGGACAACGACTACAAGTTCACCTCCGACTTCCTGGTCACGCGACTTCATGAATCGACCCCGATGGTGCTGGGACTACCCTGGCTGCGCGATACGAACCCCGACATCAATTGGAGGACGCTCACCATGACCTTCCCGGGACCCGAAGACCAACCCCCGACCCCCGTGCACCTCCGGGCCCTAGGAAGCGACCCGACGCCCGACGCCGACGACTGCCGCGCCCCCCACGCATGCACCACCCCCGCCCATCCAAGACCGCAAGGCCCCCAATCAACCCCAAAACATTCCTTGGAACAAGTACAAGGGGCCGAACTACCCCTGCCGGTCTCAGACACGTGTCACACCCGCTCCGGCTGATGATTCCACGACCCCAATTGACCCGAGCGCACTCGACATTAGGATTATTGGGGCTGCCCCCTTCGCCCGCCTCATGAGGGATGGAACTCCCATGTTTCAGCTGCACACCTCGCCTTCTCTCCTGGAAGAACATCTACGAGGGGACGCTATTCCCCCGGAAAAGAGAACCGAGGAGCAAATCCTCCGAGAAGTAGTTCCCCTGGAGTATCACGAGTCGACGAAATGCTCGGTAAGGGATTCATCCGACCCTCCGCCTCCGCTGCCGGAGCCCCGGTTCTATTCGCCAAGAAGAAGGACAGCTCGCTCCGAATCTGCATCGACTATCAAGGACTCAATAAGATCACCAAGAAGAACTGCTACCCGCTCCCGCTCATCGGCGACCTGGTCAATCGACTGCGCAGCGCCAAGGTCTACACAAAGATCGACCTCTGCTCTGGTTACAACAACGTCCGCATCACCCCGGGACACAAGTGGAAAACCGCGTTCTGCACGCGGTATGGTCTGTTTGAGTACCTTGTGATGCCTTTCGGAATGACTAACTCCTCCGCCACGTTCCAATACTTCATGAACAACATCTTCCACGACATGAGCGACGTCTTCATGATCGTCTACCTGGACGACATCCTCATTTATTCCGACTCGCTGGAGGATCACCAGAAGCATGTCTGGCAAGTCCTCGAACGCCTCCGGGAGCACAACCTCCACGCCAAGCCCAAGAAGTGTTCATTCCATACGGAAGAGGTTGAGTATCTTGGCGTCATTGTAGGGAGCACAACCTCCACGCCAAGCCCAAGAAGTGTTCATTCCATACGGAAGAGGTTGAGTATCTTGGCGTCATTGTATCCCCAAACGGCATTCGCATGGACCCCCACAAGGTCGAGGCCATCGTCAACTGGCCACAGCCCCGGAACGTCAAGGAAGTACAGTCTTTCTTGGGTTTCGCTAACTTTTACCAGAGGTTCATAGATAACTACTCCGGTATCACGAAACTCCTCAACCGGCTCATGCGCAAGGATGTCGCCTGGAACTGGGACAGTAAGTGCCAGAGTGTCTTTGACCTGCTCAAGGAGGCTTTCACGACCGCCCCCGTACTCCGGCACTACGATCCGACCCTCCCGATTATCCTGGAATGCGACACCTCCGACTACGCCATCGCCGGGATTCTCTCGCAGATGGAACCTGACGGAGGGGAGCCCCAGCCAGTTGCCTTCTACACCCGGTCCATGATCAATGCCGAGCTCAACTACGACATCTACGACAAGGAGCTCCTCGCCATCGTCGAAGCCTTCAAGCAATGGCGAGCCTACCTCGAGGGAGCCTGGCACCGGATTCAGGTCTACTCGGATCACAACAACCTGCAGTACTTCACCACGACCAAACAGCTTAGTCGACGGCAGGCCCGATGGTCCGAGGTCCTCTCGGAATACGACTTCACGATCCAGTACCGCCCGGGACGACTCGGAGCTAAACCCGATGCCCTCACCCGTCGTCCGGACGTCTATCCCAAGAAGTCGTTCGAGGCGGAACGCAATGCGTTCAATCATCGCATGGTGATCCCTCCCGAACATCTGAATGCCGTACTGATCTTAAACAACGAAGGAACCCTGAACCAGATCCGCCGCGCTCCCCAAGACAAGTACTTCACCGATCACGACCCCCAAAACTCTTCTGACAGAACCGACCGGGGCCCCGCCTTCTCCTTGTCTCCCGACAAAAAACTCCTCCTCCGGGACGGCCGCATCTACGTCCCGGGTCACACCCGACTCCGCTACGACGTCCTCCGTCAACACCACGATCACAAGCTCCGGGGACACCCTGGGATACGTAAGACTCTCCAGCTGATCTCCCGGACTTACTTTTGGCCAGGGTTGAAGAAGGACGTGACCCGCTACATTCGATCATGTGAACCCTGCCTCCAGGCCAAGGTCCCCCGACACCGACCATACGGACTCCTGAAACCCCTGCCAGTCGGACGACGCCCCTGGTCCTCCATATCCCTGGACCACATCGTCGAACTCCCGGAATCTGAAGGGTTCGATGCCATTCTCGTCGTTGTGTGTAGGCTAACCAAACAGAGCATCTTCCTACCCTGCCACACCACAAACACCGCCCCGGACTTCGCCCGGCTGTTCCTCAAGCACGTCTTCGCCAAACATGGACTCCCGGACGACATCGTCTCCGACCGTGGCCCTCTCTTTGTGTCCAAGTTTTGGACTTCCCTGTGTAAGGCACTCGAAGTAAAGACTAATCTCTCTACCGCCTACCACTCCAAAACCGACGGCCAAACCGAAAGGGTCAACCAGTCTCTCAAGCAGTACCTCCGACTGTACGTCAACTACTTGCAGGACAACTGGCGCGCCGAGCTCCCCCTGGCCGAGTTCACCTACAACAACACGCCGCACTCTGCCACTGGGGTATCCCCTTTCTTTGCCAACAAGGGATACCACCCTCAACTGACACTCTCGCTCCGGGACATCCCGTCGCACGCTGCCCACAAGGTCGCCCGGGATCTCCAATCCCTTCACAAGTTTCTCCGGGAAGAGATCGACACCGCGAACCGGGCCTACGTGAGACACACTGACTGGAAACGGGAATACACCCCCGACTGGACCTCCGGGACAAAGGTATGGTTAGATCAACGACACCTCCACACCCGCCGGCCCTCCCCAAAACTCAATCACAAGTGTCTCGGCCCGTTCAAAATATTGAAGAAGGTCTCATCCCACGCCTACAAGATCGAGCTCCCCCCAAGACTAAAAGGTCTGCACCCGGTATTCCACGTCCGCCTCCTGGAACGACACCCCCCGGATCCTTTCCCCGAACAATGCCCCAAGCCCCCTCCCCTGGTTGAGGTCGAGGACGAGTACCACTACAAAGTTGAAGACATCCTCGACTCCCAGAACATTTGTGGACGACCCCACGTCCTCGTACGGTGGAAGGGATATGGCCCAGAAGACGACACCTGGGAACCGCGTCGAAACCTCGAAGGCGCCCTCGACAAACTCCGGGACTTCCAACAACGGCACCCGGAGAACATCCCTCCCAGGCGCAGGACTCACAGACGGCAGTAGTGGGCGTAACCCCCACCTCTGGGCTCAGTAGGGATTCAACTCCCATGTATACTTTCTGCCTTCCCTTTCTAGATCTTACTCTCTTTTAGTATCATTTCATAGTGGTGTCCCGGAACCTGGGCAAGGTGCTTTCTGTTTTTCAGTCTTCTTTCGCCCCTTACACCACCCTTTACCCCGGGAAACCAAGTATATACATTTTCAAGGTGCTTTCTGTTTTTTAGTCTTCTTCGCCCCTTACACCACCCTTTACCCCGGGAAACCAAGTATATACATTTTCTACTTTACATACTCTACAGTAGCAGCCAGGACAAAACAAACAAACGACAAGAAAGAGAGAGAAAACAAAAACTACCGGCCCTCGCCCCCCTCCCCCAGCCAGCCTCGGAACCCCTCCCCCATCCCCCCCCGGGCCGTGCTCCCGCAGTACCTCCTCCGCCAACTGCTCCCAGGACGGGAGAGACTCACCCTCGTCCAAAACTCTCTCGAACCAGGAGCCGGGGGCGGGCACGTTCCTCCGCCGGTGTGCCGACACCACCCGCCCCAGCAAGTCGAGGCCCCGTTCTACCCCAGGAGTCGTCACCTCAGGGCGCTGCCCCTCCTGCAGCGCCGCGAGTGCCGTGGCCGCCCCGTCCAAGAGTAAGCAGTGCTCCCGGGCCCAGCCTGGAAATGTCAGTGGGAAATCGAACCCAGGGATAGGGAGACTCACTCAATGAGGCCATACGGGCCACCACCACGTCCCGGTGCAGGGCCTCCGCCAACCCCTCACCCCCCGGAAGCCCCACTCCCTGCCCGAGCCTCGCCCTCAGAGCCTCTAGCTCGGCCTCTGCTTCCCCTCGGGCGACCCTGGCCTCCTCCAGGTCCCAGATCATCGCCTCCCGACCCTCCTCCAGATCCCGCCCGGCCGCCGCCTCCTCCCTCGCTCCCTCCCCGTGACCCCCCTGCTCCGGCTCCTGCAGGGCCCCGACTTCACCAGCTTGGAGTCCCCCGGACAGGGGGGAGAATGTTGCTGGGGACAGGCGCGGGAGGGAGACCGGGGATGGGGTCCTCAGGGGCAGGCGCGCCCTCTTGAATGGGCCCGGGGAGGGACTAGGTGACGCCCGCCTCTTCCCCTTGTCGGGGCGCCCCCCGCGACCCTCGTGACTGCCGGCCCCGGGCCAGGTCACCCAACAGGTGATCAGGACCACAGGCCGCCCCCGGCCCCCCACCCGAATGGCTCCTCGGCCCCCCGACCCCCCACTGGGCGCCTCCGCGGACGCTGCGGGCACCTCCCCCTCTCCCACCGGCTCCACCACCCAATCCCGCTCCTCGACTCCCATTCTCCGAGTAACCCCAGCCAGCGGCCACCCCTGCTCCCGGGAGACACACCGTGCCCTCCACAGCACCGACACGGAGCACCGCTCATGGTTGAGACGGCAGGCCTCGCAGACGGACGTATCACGGCGGGACGAGGGGCCCAGAGCCTCGAATAGGCAAGGCACCACGTGCCGGGCACAGTGCAAGCACTGCACCAAAGTCAGCAGAACGACCAAGAGGTAGGAGCCCACTCACCAGGCGTGAGCAGGCAGGCCCCGGAGCCTCTCTAGGGCCTCCCCAAACAGCTCCTGCGTCACAGCCACCCACGCAACGCGTTGATCTTCTGGGACCTCTGCAACGGTCCCCACTGCCATCCCGGAGCGACGGAAGCGGGGGGCGGGGAGGGGGGTGCGAACGGGGAGGGCGGACAGTCATCCGCGCAAAGGTGGGCGCGGGACGACTCGAACGGGGGGGGACGCTGGGACCTGCATCGGGAACAGGCTCCGGGAGCCGGCTGGGACCCACCTCCAGGGCAGTGATGTTGTGTTGTTCTGAAAAAGGAAGGTCAGTCGCGACAAGCGAGCGGTGCGGGAACCACTCACGTTGTTGCACGAGCGCCGCCACGCACTCCCGGTCTTGGCGGGCTTGATACCGCGCGTCCTGGGCCTCCCAGGCCATGAGGGGCGCGACCTCGTTGGTTTGCGGGGGCGTCGGGGAATGGGTTGGCGTACGTGACATGTTTGAACTTGACGGTAAAAAATTTTTTTTGATACGTGGCGAGTCAGGTGCCGGATCCCATGGTTGAACCCCGGTCCGAACCACCGGCTACGCGTGCCTTGGAGGGTCTCGGCGCTGAGGGGGGGGTGATGTCACAACCCCTCCTCTCCGGGCCCACCCCGGGACACCCCCGGAACACCATCCGGGACCTCCCTCCGACCCCACAGGACAGGTCCCGCCATCACGACCGCCGACACCGCCATCATGCGCATCAAGGACCGCCATCAGCCGCCACCAGCCCCGATCAACGATCGGATCACGCGACTTGTTCCCGGCCATCACGCATCACGCATCACGACTCTCCCTGCGTCAATTGATTGCGTGCCCCACATGCGCGATCCCGGTATACAGTCCCTGCCCGCTACTCAATGACTTCTGGAACCCATCCCAGACACCCCGGAATCCCGAGACCTGGTCCCGTAGTACTTATAGTGTAGCTCCCTGTTGTATTCGGTAGTCTTGATATTACATACACTGTTACTTTGCTTTACTTGAATTGTTGTGTGCCCTCTATTTGACTGGTACGCATTGACTGGCACGCTTGACTGGCACGCTTGGATATTCGCGTGCTCTAAGACTGGTATGCACTTCGCAACTTTAACTTACTAACTTGGTCTCGTCTTAGAACCTCCAGTTCACGACTCGACCCCCATCCGAACCCCCCAGTTACCACCACCCAAAACCCCCGGACTAAGTCCCCTCTCCTGGGATTTCCCTGTCCACGTCTTGAACCCCGGAGTCCTAGCCCCGAAGTTCCAGACATCCGAGTATCCGTGGGTCAAGTCCGCATTGTAAGGGCGATTGCCTTCCCAGAAAGCCCCCGACTCAGCGGAACCTGACAGGGAGATAATTGAAAGTCTCTGGTCTACACTACATGAAGTCTCACAGATAGCCCATACAGCTACCTTGGCACATCAGGCAGAAATTCTTGATGATCACATGTGTGACTCAAACTGGAAGAAGCTGCTTGACATGGTTCTATTCCTATGTCAAAAGTACAGGACTGCTGTTGAAATGAGAGATGCAGCTGTTCAATATTTCACCAAGCAATGTGTTGGAATATCAACGGATTGACTAACAAGCTGGAAAGCCAGAATAGCTAAGGCAGAAAGGCTCAGAGAGGAGGGAAACTGTAAAGCAATGGATATTCTGAAAGCTCATACAATGACCTTCAATAATGCAAGTGAAGACCAAATGGCGGCAGACAGTGAAAACTACTCAATGGATATTGCAGTGATGGATATTCATTCTTTCTAGATTCAACTTGCCCTTGATATTGAGAAGCAGCAGTAAGGTGTATTGCTGATGGCCCAACCTATCTCACTAATTGGAAGCTCAGAATTGCAATTCAGGACCAGGTTCACTATTTGAATTGGCATGCAAGCAATGATGATTGGCAAAAGGTCAAGGCAGAAAGAGAACTATTAAGAGTTCGACTTAATGTCCTTGCTGCTTCTCAGGACAGGAGTGGGGTCATTGCTAGTGGAAGGCAAACTGCCCCTCTGGAACCAGATGAAGTTCCCAGAGCCTTTGATGACAATGAAATGGCAGAAAATGGATAGCCAGCAGATCTGCTGGTACTGCCAGTAGATAACCTTGGACCAACAAATGTAGTTGTTCCAGAAGATTTTGAAATCTCCTTCCCATCTATGATCATAGGTAATGTTTCACCATTAACAATAATAGAGCACAATCTGTGCTTGATTCAAATTGAAAGGCTCCTGCAAGCTCTTTGGGAATTCATTGCAGAGAAATCATTTCTATATTCTCATGTCATCTGGGTCACCCCAAGCAAGAATGTGAAAATTTGAGCTCGCACATCTCTTCAAAAAATCCAGGCCTCAATCCTGGTGAAGGCTCGTGCCTATGCACAATGCCGCAGTGCTCTGCTGCAACTGGAATTGGACCCCAGCATCCAGAGAAAGTATCCGGTTCTACAGAAAGCAGATTTGAATGCAAGCACAGCTATACGAGATTCCAACATTCCTGGTTCATCAAGGATCAAGGTATCTTGGATATGGCACTCTAATTCTGATACAGAAAATGAATCTGCAACTATTTCTGAATGTGAATCCTCTTGTTAACATTTCTATTATCATTACATCTGTTCGTGAACATATCTCTTCAGTTAATCAAGTTCATTATCTAAGTGCTTGAGCACAATGCAATAGATGGACAGAGGAATGTCAGCTTGTTATGAGTGAAATGGAGTGGACAGTGCAGTATTTCTTCAACCAGGCAGATATTTGGTCAAAGTGTGGTATGTCAGTGAAGAAAAGAGGTCTCTAGTCATATGCCCACAAAAAGGTGGCCATGTGGCAAGAATTGGCCTCAATGGCAATTGATAAATTTAGATGGGTGCCTTCTGATTTTATTCCCCCCCAAACTGCAAGAGATTTACTGTGAAAATGGTGGATGCAGAGACAGATTGATGTGACAGATTGAACTGATGGATGCAGCTTGCTGCTATCAGCAGATGATTGGAATGGATTTGTGACAGTCATGTGCAATGGAATTGTTGAAAATCACTTTTGTTTACAAGACACAAAAATCTGATACATAGCAGTATCTACTTCTACAAGCAATAGTGCAATGGCATCTACCTCTGTACCATACAATATCATGTCCTAAGCTACTGTACTAGAAAATTTGCAAGAGGTTGTTGACTACATTGAGTTGCGCCTCATTGCAGCACTTTTTATATTTGGCAATCTTGCACCAAGTCTTGAAGTGGAAGAGGCATGGATTATCCAGCATCTAGACAAGGAGTTGATAAAATAACTTCAAAACATGTAAATATATTATGATCTGAATATGGGCCATAGAACTTTGTATTGTCATATCTGAGGGCAGCATCACTGAATAATGTTTGCAATATCCCAGACATTATCAAAAGCATGAGCTGATTTTTCCCTCTCCAAAATCAGCAAACTTTGCCCACAGAGATCCTGGAGTTTGTTGATGGCCGTCAAAGTCTTATCAGGAATCTGTATGGCTGTGATTGGTAGAACCATATTGGCTGAGAGAATGTTCAGGTCCTAAGCCATCTGCTAGCCGCCCATGACATTGCCATCTGCTGATGAATTGGTGTCTGTCCTACTACCAGACGATTTGCTCTGTGTGTTTGCAGGTAGCGGATCCACTAGGAGCTACCAGCAGACACTTCAAGCCCTAGACAAGTGGCGGTTGCTAGATAGGATGGAACATGTTTCAACGGCCAATGCTATGATCTGCCTGTTTGCTGGCAGCAAGTCCATTGCTGCTTTCATTGTCAGTTCCGTTGCTAGGTCTGTAGATCCTGCTCAGATAGGCCAATTGACAGGCATTGAGTCCCATACCAATAGTATTGATGGTGAGCAGCCTGACCCTCAAGACTGCCTCTCTATGGCCCATTTTACTACTCTCTCTGATGTCGACTCTCCTCAATAGCCATCCTTGATGCATATCAAACTCTTGAACCCACAACATTCATTCCACTACCTCTACAGTCAGAGTAAACCTAGACTGGTGTATGGCCCTACAATGGAACTCTCTTGCATGGTAGTTCAACCAGCATCTCAACTTCCTTCCTCCCCGGCAGCTCATATCTGCTAGACATTCACAGAGCTGGAGAAAACTGATGATGACCAGGTGGATATCTCTAATCCATCTATTAGTGACCCTGACTTAGAGGGTATCCCTCCTTTGTTCATTCTTGCAGAAGAGCAGATAAACGACAATTCTTTGCCTCCTTTGTTCATTCCTGTGACAGAGGAGATGAAAGATGATGATTTGCTGCCTTTGTTCATTTCTGCAGAAGAGCAGATGGATAATGATTCTTTGCCATCTCTATTCATTGTTGGTGAAGGAGCGGAAGGACTAAAAGCGATTGAAATCATGGCAGCCAGTGATGGCAGACAAATGGAAATCCAAAGAAGCAGACATATAGTAACCAAGGATGAAGAAAACCTTCTGCCACTATTTCTTGTGACGGCAGAAGAGACAAATGGAGCTGATGACAAAGAAAATCTTCCACCGCTTTTTGATGTAATGTCTCTTCAATCCCAGTCTTCCCCCTTCCAACAATCTCCTTCTCCAACCCTACCTACTGGTAACAATGTCTGGGAGTGGGAGGAATATGAGACATGTATGACTTAACATGAGGATAAAAGAAGAATTAATGAATTCTATCAACAATGTGAGTTATAATTTGGCACTGGTAATCATAGTTAATTTATTTCAACAGAACAAGAATTTTGTGCTAGAGCAAAACATGGCCAATATAGGCCCATTAACTCAATGGTGTGTGCCTCCTCTTCTCTTCTTTTCTCACCTCCTGTCAGGGGACTCCTCATTTCTTCCTTTTCTCACTCCTTATCTCTTCACTCTCCTTCCATTCATTCTCTTATTTCTTCTGACATTATTTCATTTCACTGTTTCTATTCTTCTATTCTTTTAACACTATCTGTTAGTACTACTCTCAGCCCTTGAGATGCTCTGGTTCTTTAGCCACCATTCAGACAAGTGTGGGCCCACTCAGCACCGCTTCCAGACCGCTTATATAAGCCAGAGTTTGCCAGAGTTTGCCCTTTATTTGTACAAGTGTTTGTGTAGGCAATTTTCAAGTTTTTAAGGTTTTGTTATACTATATAGTTGTTTTCCACACTTCAGAGGCCCCAGAAGCGTCCAACCTGGCATAGGGAATCCCTAGACTTGTTCTCTTTGGATCTCCCTCTGCCAGCTGTGTGACTGAGCCACGGCCTCTAGAGGTCGCCCTTACAGTATCAAGTTCATTTTCTATCTAAGTTTTCTCTCTCTCTTTCTCCTATGCATATGCAGTTATTCAGTATATAATATGTACTCCTGCTGTATATTATATGGATAAAATACCAAATGAAATTTCACCCACACCTATGTGTAAATAGAGCAAAAAATATACTAAACACCTCTTTTGTAAAGTGGGACCCCATAACTAAACAACCAGACAATAGGATAGATCAAATGGCTGCAAAGCCAACAGATGAAGAACTTCCTGAGACAAAGATGACTGACCTTCACATCACAAGGTCTAATATGCCTATACAGACCAATTGTGATGGAAGCCACCCTTTTCATAATATAGACTCTCTGATCCAATGCAAAAAAGTGTTATGGCTAAGCTTAAAATTTCCTTATCCAAGCTCAGGAATTTCTCATTATATGTGTCTTCCCTTTATTCACAGACTTGCTGACTGCAACAAACAGTATATAGGTACTCCAATAATCTTGAAGTTCATTCTCCTAGTCAGAGTCTGAGTGTTTGTCACTTGGTTTAAAATCAGCATCTTGCAATTTGGCTACAGGATCATCCAATAAGACCTGATCCAAATATGTGCTTTCCCTTTGTGTAAACCTCTGAACTTTTGCCTATTGGGATTAGTGACTCTTTTTGGGCATTTTGATGTGCAATAGGCTCTTTCAATTTGTGAATCTTTTCTCTCAAAATCTAGACTGAGTACATAATAATATCTCTAAAAAATTTATTGCATTTTTATAACTTTCAAGGTTGGTTTCCTTTTAAATTTTTTGTCACTCTGTGTAGCAATGAAAATTACAGCAGACCTATTCTTAAATGATTACATAAGTGTTTGTCCAGACAAATGCTTACATAATAATTTTATTATTATTATTATTATTATTATTAATATTATTCATTATATGTAAGACATAGATGATAATAAAGGAAAAAGAAAAAGATAATAAGAGTTGGTGACCAGCACATGCGCCACTACAACTTAAAATATTATTATTCTGATCGGCATGCTATTGAAACCCAGGAGATCCACAATTACCCATCCCATCATCATCAACAGATGACTACTCATTCCAAAACTTACAACATTGAAGAAGGTAATTGAATAGTTTTCCTTGAGTTAGCCTTGGCGTTTTGGTAATATGAAAGGTACTGGAGCTCATACAAAGCAAAAATGTGGTCTCCATGGCCAAACATTAATGTCAGATTTGAGTTGTAATTTCTAATCATGTTCTATGTCCATCACGCTGCAGTAGAAATCAATTTAGTGAATTGTAAGTGAATGGATCCCCATGATTACAACCCCCCCTGATTTCATCTAAGAACACCTCAAGAGGGTTTAGCTTCCTTCCCTCACTTTTGACACATGGAAGTGGTGGACTAGACAATTCAGAGTTTGCTTCCAGTCTGTGGGGTAAAGCTTATTGATTCTGTAACGCTCTCTAGGAAATCAATGACACTCCATTCAAGTAAGTGTCCTTAGTCTCCAGTTTGCTCCTCAAACAGATCATATTTTGCTAATACGCCCCAGCTGGTTTCATGTCAAAGTTTGCCTTGTCGCTGGTGCTGAATTTTTCACCGATGCATGAGTATCTTATTATTACCATTTCTCATGACGTGCTAAAGACATCCTAGCTATGATATCAATATTGCATCAGTGATGTTGGGCTACATCTATGGTGGTATGGATAGTCTATGTTGTTTTATTCTATGATGACAAGAAGCCAAACCTGCGTTTATCAGACAACAGCTCAAAAAGCAAGTCTTTAAACAAGAACCAGGATCTCGGTGTAAAAGTTGCAACTCCTGTTGGTACTCTTGTCAGTCAACTTCTGTTTGGTTGATTGGCTGATATAGTTGGCTGTAAGTGGATGTGTAAGTCTCATCCATCCCTCAGAACCCACTCAAAAGTCTGACATACTTTCAGATGGCATTGAGTTGATAATTATTATCACTGCCACTTTTTTACATGCCTTGTCTGGTGGCGGCCATGCTGTCAGTATTATTAGTGTCCTCATCACCTGGTGTTTTCTCGTAAGTAGTTCTTTTCAACAACTTTGTCTTGTGTCAACGTTCATCACAGATGGGCATTGGTATTGGCAGTGACTATCCCCTTTCTGCCATCATCTCTTCTGAGCTTGCTTCCACCCGTATTCAAGGCAGGATGATGGTTGTTGTCTTTTTGGCACAGAGCTGGGGTAATTTTGGTGTGTCTTGTTATGCCTGCAATGAGCTTCAGTACTCTGATCTTCTGCTTTCTAGCAGGCGCTCTCATTGCACTTATAATTGTTGCTGCTTACAAAAATTCCATCCTCCAGGATCCAGGCATTGAAAATCCAGAGCACATAGATGATGTCTGGTGTATTCTTATTGGTCTCGGTTGTGTCCTCAGATGTATTGCCCTCTACTTTCACCTCACCATTCCTGAAACCCCTCATTTTACTATGGATATTGAGCGTAACATTTAGCAAGCTGCCAATAACATCAGGAATGTCCTCACTACTGGTACCTTCACTGTCAATGACAATGCATCTGTACACCATGTCAATACTCCAAAAGCCAGTTGGGCCAATTTTTGGGCTTATTTTAGTCAGTAGAAGAATAGAAAGGTCTTGTTAGGCACCTCCTGGTCATGGTTTGCTTCGTGACCACATGCGCAAAGACGACCAACCCATGCCACTGC